>JARFIZ010000395.1:600000-870279 GCA_036325965.1 Sinopyrophorus schimmeli
ACGGATCTTTAAAAACTATTCAGAATCGGATTTGGCAGCCTTTTTGGCTTCGGATAGGCCTACGAAACCGTAGGCGTGCTATTGCAGAGCTTTGGGAAAACGTTTTGAAAATTCAAAATCGATGGGTTTTAACCCATGTATTTTGGGCAAAATATGAAAAAAATAGAATTGCTTTATATTGCAAGGGGGGGTTCCTACGTACCCCTAGTGACTATAACCGGTGTCATTTTCCCGCGCTTCCCCTCTAAAATAAAAATTTTCGATACAAACTAAATGATTAGAAATACGTACCCCTTGATTCACAAAAAAAATCGTAGCGCCCTTATTTTCGATCCAATCATTACAAACGACACGGATTCGGAATCCTGAGGCTTTTTACATAAGTTACATGTATAATATGTATAGGGTGCGACGTTAATTTTTCGAAAATAAAAATTGCGATTTTAGAGCTCATTTTGAGCCAATTTTGAACTTTCAAAAATTGTAGCGCCGTTATTTGTGGACGGATCTTTAAAAACTATTCAGAATCGGATTTGGCAGCCTTTTTTGGGTTCGGATAGGCCTAAGAAACCGTAGGCGTGCTATTCCAGAGCTTTGGGAAAACGTTTTGAAAATTCAAAATCGATGGGTTTTAACCCATGTATTTTGGGCAAAAATGAAAAAATAGAATTGCTTTATATTGCAAGGGGGTTCCTACGTACCCTAGTGACTATAACCGGTGTCATTTCCCGCGCTTCCTCTAAAATAAAAATTTTCGATACAAACTAAATCAATAGAAATACGTACCCCCTTTATTCACAAAAAATCGTAGCGCCCTTATTTTCGATCCAATCATTACAAACGACACGGATTCGGAATCCTGAGGCTTTTTACATAAGATACATGTATAATATGTATAGGGTGCGACGTTAATTTTTCGAAAATAAAAATTTGCGATTTTAGAGCTCATTTTGAGCCAATTTTGAACTTTCAAAAATTGTAGCGCCGTTATTTGTGGACGGATCTTTAAAACTATTCAGAATCGGATTTGGCAGCCTTTTGGCTTCGGATAGGCCTAAGAAACCGTAGGCGTGCTATTCCAGAGCTTTGGGAAAACGTTTTGAAAATTCAAAATCGATGGGTTTTAACCCATGTATTTTGGGCAAAAATGAAAAAATAGAATTGCTTTATATTGCAAGGGGGTTCCTACGTACCCTAGTGACTATAACCGGTGTCATTTCCCGCGCTTCCTCTAAAATAAAAATTTTCGATACAAACTAAATCAATAGAAATACGTACCCCTTGATTCACAAAAAATCGTAGCGCCCTTATTTTCGATCCAATCATTACAAACGACACGGATTCGGAATCCTGAGGCTTTTTACATAAGATACATGTATAATATGTATAGGGTGCGACGTTAATTTTTCGAAAATAAAAATTGCGATTTTTAGAGCTCATTTTGAGCCAATTTTGAACTTTCAAAAATTGTAGCGCCGTTATTTGTGGACGGATCTTTAAAACTATTCAGAATCGGATTTGGCAGCCTTTTGGCTTCGGATAGGCCTAAGAAACCGTAGGCGTGCTATTCCAGAGCTTTGGGAAAACGTTTTGAAAATTCAAAATCGATGGGTTTTAACCCATGTATTTTGGGCAAAAATGAAAAAATAGAATTGCTTTATATTGCAAGGGGGTTCCTACGTACCCTAGTGACTATAACCGGTGTCATTTCCCGCGCTTCCTCTAAAATAAAAATTTTCGATACAAACTAAATCAATAGAAATACGTACCCCTTGATTCACAAAAAATCGTAGCGCCCTTATTTTCGATCCAATCATTACAAACGACACGGATTCGGAATCCTGAGGCTTTTTACATAAGATACATGTATAATATGTATAGGGTGCGACGTTAATTTTTCGAAAATAAAAATTGCGATTTTTAGAGCTCATTTTGAGCCAATTTTGAACTTTCAAAAATTGTAGCGCCGTTATTTGTGGACGGATCTTTAAAACTATTCAGAATCGGATTTGGCAGCCTTTTGGCTTCGGATAGGCCTAAGAAACCGTAGGCGTGCTATTCCAGAGCTTTGGGAAAACGTTTTGAAAATTCAAAATCGATGGGTTTTAACCCATGTATTTTGGGCAAAAAATGAAAAAAATAGAATTGCTTTATATTGCAAGGGGGGGTTCCTACGTACCCCTAGTGACTATAACCGGTGTCATTTCCCGCGCTTCCCCTCTAAAATAAAAATTTTCGATACAAACTAAATCAATAGAAATACGTACCCCTTGATTCACAAAAAAAATCGTAGCGCCCTTATTTTCGATTCAATCATTACAAACGACACGGATTCGGAATCCTGAGCCTTTTTTACATAAGATACATGTATAATATGTATAGGGTGCGACGTTAATTTTCGAAAATAAAAATTTGCGATTTTAGAGCTCATTTTGAGCCAATTTTGAACTTTCAAAAATTGTAGCGCCGTTATTTGTGGACGGATCTTTAAAAACTATTCAGAATCGGATTTGGCAGCCTTTTTTGGGTTCGGATAGGCCTAAGAAACCGTAGGCGTGCTATTCCAGAGCTTTGGGAAAACGTTTTGAAAATTCAAAATCGATGGGTTTTAACCCATGTATTTTGGGCAAAAATGAAAAAATAGAATTGCTTTATATTGCAAGGGGGTTCCTACGTACCCTAGTGACTATAACCGGTGTCATTTCCCGCGCTTCCCTCTAAAATAAAAATTTTCGATACAAACTAAATCAATAGAAATACGTACCCCTTGATTCACAAAAAATCGTAGCGCCCTTATTTTCGATCCAATCATTACAAACGACACGGATTCGGAATCCTGAGGCTTTTTTACATAAGATACATGTATAATATGTATAGGGTGCGACGTTAATTTTTCGAAAATAAAAATTGCGATTTTAGAGCTCATTTTGAGCCAATTTTGAACTTTCAAAAAATTGTAGCGCCGTTATTTGTGGACGGATCTTTAAAAACTATTCAGAATCGGATTTGGCAGCCTTTTTGGCTTCGGATAGGCCTAAGAAACCGTAGGCGTGCTATTCCAGAGCTTTGGGAAAACGTTTTGAAAATTCAAAATCGATGGGTTTTAACCCATGTATTTTGGGCAAAAAATGAAAAAAATAGAATTGCTTTATATTGCAAGGGGGTTCCTACGTACCCCCAGTGACTATAACCGGTGTCATTTCCCGCGCTTCCCTCTAAAATAAAAATTTTCGATACAAACTAAATCAATAGAAATACGTACCCTTGATTCACAAAAAATCGTAGCGCCCTTATTTTCGATCCAATCATTACAAACGACACGGATTCGGAATCCTGAGGCTTTTTTACATAAGATACATGTATAATATGTATAGGGTGCGACGTTAATTTTTTGAAAATAAAAAATTGCGATTTTAGAGCTCATTTTGAGCCAATTTTGAACTTTCAAAAATTGTAGCGCCGTTATTTGTGGACGGATCTTTAAAACTATTCAGAATCGGATTTGGCAGCCTTTTGGCTTCGGATAGGCCTAAGAAACCGTAGGCGTGCTATTCCAGAGCTTTGGGAAAACGTTTTGAAAATTCAAAATCGATGGGTTTTAACCCATGTATTTTGGGCAAAAATGAAAAAATAGAATTGCTTTATATTGCAAGGGGGTTCCTACGTACCCTAGTGACTATAACCGGTGTCATTTCCCGCGCTTCCCTCTAAAATAAAAATTTTCGATACAAACTAAATCAATAGAAATACGTACCCCTTGATTCACAAAAAATCGTAGCGCCTTATTTTCGATCCAATCATTACAAACGACACGGATTCGGAATCCTGAGGCTTTTTACATAAGATACATGTATAATATGTATAGGGTGCGACGTTAATTTTCGAAAATAAAAATTTGCGATTTTAGAGCTCATTTTGAGCCAATTTTGAACTTTCAAAAATTGTAGCGCCGTTATTTGTGGACGGATCTTTAAAACTATTCAGAATCGGATTTGGCAGCCTTTTTTGGGTTCGGATAGGCCTAAGAAACCGTAGGCGTGCTATTCCAGAGCTTTGGGAAAACGTTTTGAAAATTCAAAATCGATGGGTTTTAACCCATGTATTTTGGGCAAAAATGAAAAAATAGAATTGCTTTATATTGCAAGGGGGTTCCTACGTACCCTAGTGACTATAACCGGTGTCATTTCCCGCGCTTCCCTCTAAAATAAAAATTTTCGATACAAACTAAATCAATAGAAATACGTACCCCTTGATTCACAAAAAAAATCGTAGCGCCCTTATTTTCGATCCAATCATTACAAACGACACGGATTCGGAATCCTGAGGCTTTTTTACATAAGATACATGTATAATATGTATAGGGTGCGACGTTAATTTTTTGAAAATAAAAAATTGCGATTTTAGCGCTCATTTTGAGCCAATTTTGAACTTTCAAAAAATTGTAGCGCCGTTATTTGTGGACGGATCTTTAAAAACTATTCAGAATCGGATTTGGCAGCCTTTTTGGCTTCGGATAGGCCTAAGAAACCGTAGGCGTGCTATTCCAGAGCTTTGGGAAAACGTTTTGAAAATTCAAAATCGATGGGTTTTAACCCATGTATTTTGGGCAAAAAATGAAAAAAATAGAATTGCTTTATATTGCAAGGGGGTTCCTACGTACCCTAGTGACTATAACCGGTGTCATTTCCCGCGCTTCCCTCTAAAATAAAAATTTTCGATACAAACTAAATCAATAGAAATACGTACCCCTTGATTCACAAAAAAAATCGTAGCGCCCTTATTTTCGATCCAATCATTACAAACGACACGGATTCGGAATCCTGAGGCTTTTTTACATAAGATACATGTATAATATGTATAGGGTGCGACGTTAATTTTCGAAAATAAAAATTGCGATTTTAGAGCTCATTTTGAGCCAATTTTGAACTTTCAAAAATTGTAGCGCCGTTATTTGTGGACGGATCTTTAAAAAATATTCAGAATCGGATTTGGCAGCCTTTTTGGCTTCGGATAGGCCTAAGAAACCGTAGGCGTGCTATTCCAGAGCTTTGGGAAAACGTTTTGAAAATTCAAAATCGATGGGTTTTAACCCATGTATTTTGGGCAAAAAATGAAAAAATAGAATTGCTTTATATTGCAAGGGGGTTCCTACGTACCCTAGTGACTATAACCGGTGTCATTTCCCGCGCTTCCCTCTAAAATAAAAATTTTCGATACAAACTAAATCAATAGAAATACGTACCCCTTGATTCACAAAAAAAATCGTAGCGCCCTTATTTTCGATCCAATCATTACAAACGACACGGATTCGGAATCCTGAGGCTTTTTACATAAGATACATGTATAATATGTATAGGGTGCGACGTTAATTTTCGAAAATAAAAATTGCGATTTTTAGAGCTCATTTTGAGCCAATTTTGAACTTTCAAAAAATTGTAGCGCCGTTATTTGTGGACGGATCTTTAAAAACTATTCAGAATCGGATTTGGCAGCCTTTTTGGCTTCGGATAGGCCTAAGAAACCGTAGGCGTGCTATTCCAGAGCTTTGGGAAAACGTTTTGAAAATTCAAAATCGATGGGTTTTAACCCATGTATTTTGGGCAAAAAATGAAAAAAATAGAATTGCTTTATATTGCAAGGGGGGGTTCCTACGTACCCTTAGTGACTATAACCGGTGTCATTTCCCCGCGCTTTCCCTCTAAAATAAAAATTTTCGATACAAACTAAATCAATAGAAATACGTACCCCTTGATTCACAAAAAAAATCGTAGCGCCCTTATTTTCGATCCAATCATTACAAACGACACGGATTCGGAATCCTGAGGCTTTTTTACATAAGATACATGTATAATATGTATAGGGTGCGACGTTAATTTTTCGAAAATAAAAATTGCGATTTTAGAGCTCATTTTGAGCCAATTTTGAACTTTCAAAAAATTGTAGCGCCGTTATTTGTGGACGGATCTTTAAAAACTATTCAGAATCGGATTTGGCAGCCTTTTTGGCTTCGGATAGGCCTAAGAAACCGTAGGCGTGCTATTCCAGAGCTTTGGGAAAACGTTTTGAAAATTCAAAATCGATGGGTTTTAACCCATGTATTTTGGGCAAAAAATGAAAAAAATAGAATTGCTTTATATTGCAAGGGGGGGTTCCTACGTACCCTAGTGACTATAACCGGTGTCATTTCCCCGCGCTTCCCCTCTAAAATAAAAATTTTCGATACAAACTAAATCAATAGAAATACGTACCCCTTGATTCACAAAAAAAATCGTAGCGCCCTTATTTTCGATCCAATCATTACAAACGACACGGATTCGGAATCCTGAGGCTTTTTTACATAAGATACATGTATAATATGTATAGGGTGCGACGTTAATTTTTCGAAAATAAAAATTGCGATTTTAGAGCTCATTTTGAGCCAATTTTGAACTTTCAAAAATTGTAGCGCCGTTATTTGTGGACGGATCTTTAAAAACTATTCAGAATCGGATTTGGCAGCCTTTTGGCTTCGGATAGGCCTAAGAAACCGTAGGCGTGCTATTCCAGAGCTTTGGGAAAACGTTTTGAAAATTCAAAATCGATGGGTTTTAACCCATGTATTTTGGGCAAAAATGAAAAAATAGAATTGCTTTATATTGCAAGGGGGTTCCTACGTACCCTAGTGACTATAACCGGTGTCATTTCCCGCGCTTCCCTCTAAAATAAAAATTTTCGATACAAACTAAATCAATAGAAATACGTACCCCTTGATTCACAAAAAATCGTAGCGCCCTTATTTTCGATCCAATCATTACAAACGACACGGATTCGGAATCCTGAGGCTTTTTACATAAGATACATGTATAATATGTATAGGGTGCGACGTTAATTTTTCGAAAATAAAAATTGCGATTTTAGAGCTCATTTTGAGCCAATTTTGAACTTTCAAAAATTGTAGCGCCGTTATTTGTGGACGGATCTTTAAAAACTATTCAGAATCGGATTTGGCAGCCTTTTGGCTTCGGATAGGCCTAAGAAACCGTAGGCGTGCTATTCCAGAGCTTTGGGAAAACGTTTTGAAAATTCAAAATCGATGGGTTTTAACCCATGTATTTTGGGCAAAAATGAAAAAATAGAATTGCTTTATATTGCAAGGGGGTTCCTACGTACCCTAGTGACTATAACCGGTGTCATTTCCCGCGCTTCCCTCTAAAATAAAAATTTTCGATACAAACTAAATCAATAGAAATACGTACCCCTTGATTCACAAAAAATCGTAGCGCCCTTATTTTCGATCCAATCATTACAAACGACACGGATTCGGAATCCTGAGGCTTTTTACATAAGATACATGTATAATATGTATAGGGTGCGACGTTAATTTTTCGAAAATAAAAATTCGATTTTAGAGCTCATTTTGAGCCAATTTTGAACTTTCAAAAATTGTAGCGCCGTTATTTGTGGACGGATCTTTAAAAACTATTCAGAATCGGATTTGGCAGCCTTTTGGCTTCGGATAGGCCTAAGAAACCGTAGGCGTGCTATTCCAGAGCTTTGGGAAAACGTTTTGAAAATTCAAAATCGATGGGTTTTAACCCATGTATTTTGGGCAAAAATGAAAAAATAGAATTGCTTTATATTGCAAGGGGGTTCCTACGTACCCCTAGTGACTATAACCGGTGTCATTTCCCGCGCTTCCTCTAAAATAAAAATTTTCGATACAAACTAAATCAATAGAAATACGTACCCTTGATTCACAAAAAATCGTAGCGCCCTTATTTTCGATCCAATCATTACAAACGACACGGATTCGGAATCCTGAGGCTTTTTACATAAGATACATGTATAATATGTATAGGGTGCGACGTTAATTTTTCGAAAATAAAAATTGCGATTTTTAGAGCTCATTTTGAGCCAATTTTGAACTTTCAAAAATTGTAGCGCCGTTATTTGTGGACGGATCTTTAAAACTATTCAGAATCGGATTTGGCAGCCTTTTGGCTTCGGATAGGCCTAAGAAACCGTAGGCGTGCTATTCCAGAGCTTTGGGAAAACGTTTTGAAAATTCAAAATCGATGGGTTTTAACCCATGTATTTTGGGCAAAAATGAAAAAATAGAATTGCTTTATATTGCAAGGGGGTTCCTACGTACCCCTAGTGACTATAACCGGTGTCATTTCCCGCGCTTCCTCTAAAATAAAAATTTTCGATACAAACTAAATCAATAGAAATACGTACCCCTTGATTCACAAAAAATCGTAGCGCCCTTATTTTCGATCCAATCATTACAAACGACACGGATTCGGAATCCTGAGGCTTTTTACATAAGATACATGTATAATATGTATAGGGTGCGACGTTAATTTTTCGAAATTAAAAATTGCGATTTTTAGAGCTCATTTTGAGCCAATTTTGAACTTTCAAAAATTGTAGCGCCGTTATTTGTGGACGGATCTTTAAAAAATATTCAGAATCGGATTTGGCAGCCTTTTGGCTTCGGATAGGCCTAAGAAACCGTAGGCGTGCTATTCCAGAGCTTTGGGAAAACGTTTTGAAAATTCAAAATCGATGGGTTTTAACCCATGTATTTTGGGCAAAAATGAAAAAATAGAATTGCTTTATATTGCAAGGGGGTTCCTACGTACCCCTAGTGACTATAACCGGTGTCATTTCCCGCGCTTCCTCTAAAATAAAAATTTTCGATACAAACTAAATCAATAGAAATACGTACCCTTGATTCACAAAAAATCGTAGCGCCCTTATTTTCGATCCAATCATTACAAACGACACGGATTCGGAATCCTGAGGCTTTTTACATAAGATACATGTATAATATGTATAGGGTGCGACGTTAATTTTTCGAAAATAAAAATTGCGATTTTTAGAGCTCATTTTGAGCCAATTTTGAACTTTCAAAAATTGTAGCGCCGTTATTTGTGGACGGATCTTTAAAACTATTCAGAATCGGATTTGGCAGCCTTTTGGCTTCGGATAGGCCTAAGAAACCGTAGGCGTGCTATTCCAGAGCTTTGGGAAAACGTTTTGAAAATTCAAAATCGATGGGTTTTAACCCATGTATTTTGGGCAAAAAATGAAAAAAATAGAATTGCTTTATATTGCAAGGGGGTTCCTACGTACCCTAGTGACTATAACCGGTGTCATTTCCCGCGCTTCCCTCTAAAATAAAAATTTTCGATACAAACTAAATCAATAGAAATACGTACCCCTTGATTCACAAAAAAAATCGTAGCGCCCTTATTTTCGATCCAATCATTACAAACGACACGGATTCGGAATCCTGAGGCTTTTTTACATAAGATACATGTATAATATGTATAGGGTGCGACGTTAATTTTCGAAAATAAAAATTGCGATTTTAGAGCTCATTTTGAGCCAATTTTGAACTTTCAAAAAATTGTAGCGCCGTTATTTGTGGACGGATCTTTAAAAACTATTCAGAATCGGATTTGGCAGCCTTTTTGGCTTCGGATAGGCCTAAGAAACCGTAGGCGTGCTATTCCAGAGCTTTGGGAAAACGTTTTGAAAATTCAAAATCGATGGGTTTTAACCCATGTATTTTGGGCAAAAAATGAAAAAAATAGAATTGCTTTATATTGCAAGGGGGTTCCTACGTACCCTAGTGACTATAACCGGTGTCATTTCCCGCGCTTCCCTCTAAAATAAAAATTTTCGATACAAACTAAATCAATAGAAATACGTACCCCTTGATTCACAAAAAAAATCGTAGCGCCCTTATTTTCGATCCAATCATTACAAACGACACGGATTCGGAATCCTGAGGCTTTTTTACATAAGATACATGTATAATATGTATAGGGTGCGACGTTAAT
The DNA here is from genome assembly GCA_036325965.1 of Sinopyrophorus schimmeli. Lineage (NCBI taxonomy): Eukaryota > Metazoa > Arthropoda > Insecta > Coleoptera > Elateridae > Sinopyrophorus > Sinopyrophorus schimmeli. The sequence goes on from JARFIZ010000395.1 coordinate 609,831, forward strand.
TTTTCGAAAATAAAAATTGCGATTTTAGAGCTCATTTTGAGCCAATTTTGAACTTTCAAAAAATTGTAGCGCCGTTATTTGTGGACGGATCTTTAAAAACTATTCAGAATCGGATTTGGCAGCCTTTTTGGCTTCGGATAGGCCTAAGAAACCGTAGGCGTGCTATTCCAGAGCTTTGGGAAAACGTTTTGAAAATTCAAAATCGATGGGTTTTAACCCATGTATTTTGGGCAAAAAATGAAAAAAATAGAATTGCTTTATATTGCAAGGGGGTTCCTACGTACCCTAGTGACTATAACCGGTGTCATTTCCCCCCGCTTCCCTCTAAAATAAAAATTTTCGATACAAACTAAATCAATAGAAATACGTACCCCTTGATTCACAAAAAATCGTAGCGCCCTTATTTTCGATCCAATCATTACAAACGACACGGATTCGGAATCCTGAGGCTTTTTTACATAAGATACATGTATAATATGTATAGGGTGCGACGTTAATTTTTCGAAAATAAAAATTTGCGATTTTAGAGCTCATTTTGAGCCAATTTTGAACTTTCAAAAATTGTAGCGCCGTTATTTGTGGACGGATCTTTAAAACTATTCAGAATCGGATTTGGCAGCCTTTTTGGCTTCGGATAGGCCTAAGAAACCGTAGGCGTGCTATTCCAGAGCTTTGGGAAAACGTTTTGAAAATTCAAAATCGATGGGTTTTAACCCATGTATTTTGGGCAAAAAATGAAAAAAATAGAATTGCTTTATATTGCAAGGGGGTTCCTACGTACCCTAGTGACTATAACCGGTGTCATTTCCCGCGCTTCCTCTAAAATAAAAATTTTCGATACAAACTAAATCAATAGAAATACGTACCCTTGATTCACAAAAAATCGTAGCGCCCTTATTTTCGATCCAATCTTACAAACGACACGGATTCGGAATCCTGAGGCTTTTTACATAAGATACATGTATAATATGTATAGGGTGCGACGTTAATTTTTCGAAAATAAAAAATTTTCGATTTTTTGAGCTCATTTTGAGCCAATTTTGAACTTTCAAAAATTGTAGCGCCGTTATTTGTGGACGGATCTTTAAAAAATATTCAGAATCGGATTTGGCAGCCTTTTGGCTTCGGATAGGCCTAAGAAACCGTAGGCGTGTTAGTCCAGAGCTTTGGGAAAACGTTTTGAAAATTCAAAATCGATGGGTTTTAACCCATGTATTTTGGGCAAAAAATGAAAAAAATAGAATTGCTTTATATTGCAAGGGGGGGTTCCTACGTACCCCTAGTGACTATAACCGGTGTCATTTCCCCGCGCTTCCCCTCTAAAATAAAAATTTTCGATACAAACTAAATCAATAGAAATACGTACCCCTTGATTCACAAAAAAAATCGTAGCGCCCTTATTTTCGATCCAATCATTACAAACGACACGGATTCGGAATCCTGAGGCTTTTTTACATAAGATACATGTATAATATGTATAGGGTGCGACGTTAATTTTTCGAAAATAAAAATTTGCGATTTTAGAGCTCATTTTGAGCCAATTTTGAACTTTCAAAAATTGTAGCGCCGTTATTTGTGGACGGATCTTTAAAAACTATTCAGAATCGGATTTGGCAGCCTTTTGGCTTCGGATAGGCCTAAGAAACCGTAGGCGTGCTATTCCAGAGCTTTGGGAAAACGTTTTGAAAATTCAAAATCGATGGGTTTTAACCCATGTATTTTGGGCAAAAATGAAAAAATAGAATTGCTTTATATTGCAAGGGGGTTCCTACGTACCCTAGTGACTATAACCGGTGTCATTTCCCGCGCTTCCCTCTAAAATAAAAATTTTCGATACAAACTAAATCAATAGAAATACGTACCCTTGATTCACAAAAAAAATCGTAGCGCCCTTATTTTCGATCCAATCATTACAAACGACACGGATTCGGAATTCTGAGGCTTTTTTACATAAGATACATGTATAATATGTATAGGGTGCGACGTTAATTTTTCGAAAATAAAATTTGCGATTTTTAGAGCTCATTTTGAGCCAATTTTGAACTTTCAAAAAATTGTAGCGCCGTTATTTGTGGACGGATCTTTAAAAACTATTCAGAATCGGATTTGGCAGCCTTTTTGGCTTCGGATAGGCCTAAGAAACCGTAGGCGTGCTATTCCAGAGCTTTGGGAAAACGTTTTGAAAATTCAAAATCGATGGGTTTTAACCCATGTATTTTGGGCAAAAAATGAAAAAAATAGAATTGCTTTATATTGCAAGGGGGGGTTCCTACGTACCCTAGTGACTATAACCGGTTTCATTTCCCCGCGCTTCCCCTCTAAAATAAAAATTTTCGATAAAAACTAAATCAATAGAAATACGTACCTCTTGATTCACAAAAAAAATCGTAGCGCCCTTATTTTCGATCCAATCATTACAAACGACACGGATTCGGAATCCTGAGGCTTTTTTACATAAGATACATGTATAATATGTATAGGGTGCGACGTTAATTTTTCGAAAATAAAAATTTGCGATTTTTAGAGCTCATTTTGAGCCAATTTTGAACTTTCAAAAAATTGTAGCGCCGTTATTTGTGGACGGATCTTTAAAAACTATTCAGAATCGGATTTGGCAGCCTTTTTGGCTTCGGATAGGCCTATGAAACCGTAGGCGTGTTATTCCAGAGCTTTGGGAAAACGTTTTGAAAATTCAAAATCGATGGGTTTTAACCCATGTATTTTGGGCAAAAAATGAAAAAAATAGAATTGCTTTATATTGCAAGGGGGGGTTCCTACGTACCCCTAGTGACTATAACCGGTGTCATTTCCCCGCGCTTCCCCTCTAAAATAAAAATTTTCGATACAAACTAAATCAATAGAAATACGTACCCCTTGATTCACAAAAAAAATCGTAGCGCCCTTATTTTCGATCCAATCATTACAAACGACACGGATTCGGAATCCTGAGGCTTTTTTACATAAGATACATGTATAATATGTATAGGGTGCGACGTTAATTTTTCGAAAATAAAAATTTGCGATTTTTAGAGCTCATTTTGAGCCAATTTTGAACTTTCAAAAAATTGTAGCGCCGTTATTTGTGGACGGATCTTTAAAAACTATTTAGAATCGGATTTGGCAGCCTTTTTGGCTTCGGATAGGCCTAAGAAACCGTAGGCGTGCTATTCCAGAGCTTTGGGAAAACGTTTTGAAAATTCAAAATCGATGGGTTTTAACCCATGTATTTTGGGCAAAAAATGAAAAAAATAGAATTGCTTTATATTGCAAGGGGGGGTTCCTACGTACCCCTAGTGACTATAACCGGTGTCATTTCCCCGCGCTTCCCCTCTAAAATAAAAATTTTCGATACAAACTAAATCAATAGAAATACGTACCCTTGATTCACAAAAAATCGTAGCGCCCTTATTTTCGATCCAATCATTACAAACGACACGGATTCGGAATCCTGAGGCTTTTTTACATAAGATACATGTATAATATGTATAGGGTGCGACGTTAATTTTTCGAAAATAAAAATTTGCGATTTTTAGAGCTCATTTTGAGCCAATTTTGAACTTTCAAAAAATTGTAGCGCCGTTATTTGTGGACGGATCTTTAAAACTATTCAGAATCGGATTTGGCAGCCTTTTGGCTTCGGATAGGCCTAAGAAACCGTAGGCGTGCTATTCCAGAGCTTTGGGAAAACGTTTTGAAAATTCAAAATCGATGGGTTTTAACCCATGTATTTTGGGCAAAAAATGAAAAAAATAGAATTGCTTTATATTGCAAGGGGGGGTTCCTACGTACCCCTAGTGACTATAACCGGTGTCATTTCCCCGCGCTTCCCCTCTAAAATAAAAATTTTCGATACAAACTAAATCAATAGAAATACGTACCCCTTGATTCACAAAAAAAATCGTAGCGCCCTTATTTTCGATCCAATCATTACAAACGACACGGATTCGGAATCCTGAGGCTTTTTTACATAAGATACATGTATAATATGTATAGGGTGCGACGTTAATTTTTCGAAAATAAAAATTTGCGATTTTAGAGCTCATTTTGAGCCAATTTTGAACTTTCAAAAATTGTAGCGCCGTTATTTGTGGACGGATCTTTAAAAACTATTCAGAATCGGATTTGGCAGCCTTTTGGCTTCGGATAGGCCTAAGAAACCGTAGGCGTGCTATTCCAGAGCTTTGGGAAAACGTTTTGAAAATTCAAAATCGATGGGTTTTAACCCATGTATTTTGGGCAAAAATGAAAAAATAGAATTGCTTTATATTGCAAGGGGGTTCCTACGTACCCCTAGTGACTATAACCGGTGTCATTTCCCGCGCTTCCTCTAAAATAAAAATTTTCGATACAAACTAAATCAATAGAAATACGTACCCTTGATTCACAAAAAATCGTAGCGCCCTTATTTTCGATCCAATCATTACAAACGACACGGATTCGGAATCCTGAGGGCCTTTTTACATAAGATACATGTATAATATGTATAGGGTGCGACGTTAATTTTTCGAAAATAAAAATTGCGATTTTTAGAGCTCATTTTGAGCCAATTTTGAACTTTCAAAAATTGTAGCGCCGTTATTTGTGGACGGATCTTTAAAACTATTCAGAATCGGATTTGGCAGCCTTTTGGCTTCGGATAGGCCCATGAAACCGTAGGCGTGTTATTCCAGAGCTTTGGGAAAACGTTTTGAAAATTCAAAATCGATGGGTTTTAACCCATGTATTTTGGGCAAAAAATGAAAAAAATAGAATTGCTTTATATTGCAAGGGGGGGTTCCTACGTACCCCTAGTGACTATAACCGGTGTCATTTCCCCGCGCTTCCCCTCTAAAATAAAAATTTTCGATACAAACTAAATCAATAGAAATACGTACCCCTTGATTCACAAAAAAAATCGTAGCGCCCTTATTTTCGATCCAATCATTACAAACGACACGGATTCGGAATCCTGAGGCTTTTTTACATAAGATACATGTATAATATGTATAGGGTGCGACGTTAATTTTTCGAAAATAAAAATTTGCGATTTTAGAGCTCATTTTGAGCCAATTTTGAACTTTCAAAAATTGTAGCGCCGTTATTTGTGGACGGATCTTTAAAAACTATTCAGAATCGGATTTGGCAGCCTTTTTGGCTTCGGATAGGCCTAAGAAACCGTAGGCGTGCTATTCCAGAGCTTTGGGAAAACGTTTTGAAAATTCAAAATCGATGGGTTTTAACCCATGTATTTTTGGCAAATACTGAAAAAAATAGAATTGCTTTATATTGCGAGGGGACGTTCTACGTACCCCTAGTGACTATAACCGGTGTCATTTCCCGCGCTTCCCCTCTAAAATAAAAATTTTCCATACAAACTGAATGAATAGAAATACGTACTCCTTGATTCACAAAAAAAATCGTAACGCCCTTATTTTCGATCCAATCATTACAAACGACACGGATTCGGAATCCTGAGGCTTTTTTACATAAGATACATGTAAAATATGTATAGGGTGCGACGTTAATTTTTAGAAAATTAAGAATTGCTAATTTCGATTAGTTTTTGAGAAATCAAATTTTTCCCAAAATTTAATGGAGCAAAATTTCGATTTCCACGATAAATATTTCGTACTATAGATATTCGGTTATGCACGCACAAAATTAGTTGAGAACAAAGAAAACGACTTTTGTAAGCCGAGCTTTCCAGGTGGTCGAGTCCGAAGGCTCCTCGAATTTATTAAATTTCGGCGCTAATTTCGCAACGACGAGGTTTAATATTGGCGGAACTGTGTCGCAACGTCGTTTATTTTAAAATGAGATTTATTGGATTAGCGATCCATAAATTAACAGATACTGAAAAAATAGAATTGCTTTATATTGCGAGGGGACGTTTCTACGTACCCCTAGTGACTATAACCGGTGTCATTTCCCCGCGCTTCCCCTCTAAAATAAAAATTTTCCATACAAACTGAATGAATAGAAATACGTACCCTTGATTCACAAAAAAAATCGTAACGCCCTTATTTTCGATCCAATCATTACAAACGACACGGATTCGGAATCCTGAGGCTTTTTTACATAAGATACATGTAAAATATGTATAGGGTGCGACGTTAATTTTTAGAAAATTAAGAATTGCTAATTTCGATTAGTTTTTGAGAAATCAAATTTTTCCCAAAATTTAATGGAGCAAAATTTCGATTTCCACGATAAATATTTCGTACTATAGATATTCGGTTATGCACGCACAAAATTAGTTGAGAACAAAGAAAACGACTTTTGTAAGCCGAGCTTTCCAGGTGGTCGAGTCCGAAGGCTCCTCGAATTTATTAAATTTCGGCGCTAATTTCGCAACGACGAGGTTTAATATTGGCGGAACTGTGTCGCAACGTCGTTTATTTTAAAATGAGATTTATTGGATTAGCGATCCATAAATTAACAGAATCCAATTAATTATGCGCATTTAAATACTGCAGCTGCGCCACCTTAAAAGGTTTCACTAAAGAATTATGATTCTCGTTAGTCCAGAATTGCTATTGAAAACTAATATAAAGCCATTACAATTTTTTTTTCTTTAAAGTTGTACTTCTTTCGGCGCGTACAAAATGAAATTGGAGCGGGGGGACGGACGGTACGCACTCACGGCCGGTACAAAAATTCCATAGTACGAAGTTAGCCATACAAGAACATTAAATGTATATCTGTTTTGATTTTTAATTTAATTATTTATAATCATATTAATTATATTAATATCAAAATATTAATATTAATATAATTAATATATTAAAATTAAAATATTAATATTAAAATAATGTTATGTCATATTAATTATGATTCTATTTATAATCATTATCTCTATTATTTAATCAATGGTCTAGCTGTACACAATTGCAAAACAAACAACATAACCTATGGCTATATTCAATTGGGTCATGCCAAAGAAGTATAACTTCCATGGCGCGTCTAAGAGTACGCGCAACCGGATTTTTTGCGTTTCAAAGCAATCGAAGAAACGGTCGTGTGTGTGTGCGGCCCAAGAACGACGCCGTCCCCGGAGGCGCCCCCGGCACGAAGATGCACATTTTTTAATTTGCATTTTGCATGTCTAATATTCGCATTAATATTTATTGGGCGACCTAAATAAACAAAGAAATGGGTGTAAGGGACTTCGACGGAACCAATTTATTAAAAAATCGAAAAACCCATACACTTCGTTCTATATAATAAAAATTAATCACATTATCAATCTGAACCTTTCGTGGTACAATCCAGTCCTGCACGACCATTCCATCTAAGAGATTAGCAAGACAGATTCATTAATTAAGGCTCGATCATTCATTACGCTGATTGCTAGTATGGATCATTTTTATGGGGAGCGGTTTTTTCGCCAACATCACGGTCCGAGGGTAACCCTTGATTATAACTCGCCTCCCGCCTCGCTCCCCCCTTCGCCCCCAACTCTTCACTAATTTAGGAGTGACGTCACGTCTCATTACGTATGCCAGCGTAATCATTAAGGTATTGATTAAATTTTTTACCCCTCGGCGTAGCGGGAAAAAAATCCTAAAACGCAGGCGCTTTTGCACTTACAAACGAATTAATGGATTTTCAATTTTAATGACACACTCGGCTTCGTAAGAAACGATTTCCCTTCGCCGGACCGTTTTTTTTTTTTTGGGAAAGTTCTCTCTCGCGCGCCGCTATTTTTTTTCGGGGGGGGTTCCCGCCCGTATTACGGTTTAAATTTCAGTTCTCGGCTTTCGTTTAACGTCATAAATATATTTAATGGCAACATCTTATTATATAATATTTCTTAATATTTTATAGGAGGCTAAAAAATTCTTGACTTTTACTGTGGAAACTTGATCTCGGCTGTCTTCATTTTTTAATTATAAAATTCGTATCTCGTAATCGTACAGGCGATATTTTAACTAAATTTGTTACAAAGTAACAGAAGCTCCGACGGCGGGACGCGACTTCGTAACCAAATTTTTTTTGCCTTCGGTCGAATAAACCGATTTGTTTTTTTTTCGCTCCCGAAACGCCTACGCGCGCCCGATAAATATTAATCGGCTCGGCTAATTAATCAAAATCAATTTTTTATAGGTTATATTTAAATTAGCTTCGATTTTCTTACGTGGAAAACCACCAATTGAAAATGTCAATAATCATTGGGCAATTAATAGCGTAGCCATGGTTACGACGTAAACAAACCAATCGGATTTGTGGACGAGGGCGCTCTATTTAAATTGTTTCGCAAAATAATTTAAATAATCGGGGGGCGCGTTTAATAGGGGAAAAAAAATTAATATTGAGGTTATTTATAGGGGTTGATTATTTTTCGCACCGAGTGAGCGAAATAATGGCGTGAGATAAACTAGAAAAAAATATTTATAAATATTTAACACGCTTGGCAAATTTCTCGAAGAATAACCTTTAAGATCAGCAAAATTTATAAGAGAGAGAGAGAGAGAAAAATTGCCCAGGCCCGCCCGTTTCCTTACCGAGGGGGGCCGGGGGCGCGATTTAAATATTAAAGTAATTAAACGAGCTTTGAGTTGGAGGCGAAAGAGCTATCCTTGAACTTTAACACAATTAAAACAATTATTCTATTGTTATGCAAGATTGAAGCTTACCGATAAAATTGGATTATACTTTAATCAATCTATAGTTCATTAAATATACAAAAAAAAAGCTCGTAAAAGGCCGAGCTTATCATTTTATTTTTTCGCGTTTTCTAATTGCGAAATTTACAGTTTCAAAAAAAAAAAAAAAGAAAGAACGAAATGTTTGGGAAACGTGAGCTTTCAGCGGAGCTTTATTATTAGCGTTTTTAAAATTAGCAGTTGATGTTAAATTATAAGGTTTAGAAAAGTACAAAAGTGGCCCATTAAAACGCTGTCTAGATCGAAATCAGAAATACGAAATAACCATTCTTAGGGGGTGGGTTTTTTTCTCTCCCTCCTGGAAAAGAGCAAATTGCGGTCGAACAAAGGCAATTTTTAATTACGGCGAGTCGCGCGGACTGTACTGCTTTATGTTTTTAAAACACGGAACGTCGCCTATCGATCGACGTCGCAGAAAAAAGCCAGCGTCGCGGTGCTAAGTGCGAGTGTGGCATGCACGCCATCTTAGCAAAGCCGCAATTAAAACCGACCCCACCGGTGATGCAGACGTTGCTTGCGCTCAAATGCACCGCCGAACTACCCCCGCACGATCGTCAGATTCCCTTTGTCAGTTCTTGCACGATCCATCTACTCCTTTTTCCTCTTTTTTTTTTTGCTTTTGTAATTTTTCGGTTTCGTTAAAGCGAACGCAAAATTAGCGCCGCCAATAAGTTGCTCGGCTTCGCAGGACCGTACGGAATTAAAATCGGATTAAACTTTTATCTTCGCGAATTGCACGTTGGTTTTAATTCGCTTCCCCCTTTGCTGCCCCTTTTTTTTGCTTGCTTTCGTTTACAACTCTCGATGTTTACGGAAATTAAAGATTGCCTCGTTCGAAAACAATGCAAAAGGCGCTCTGGTCTTATGGGCGTAGCGAATTTATTCTTATGTGTGGTATTATTTTGGTTTTTTTTCCAAATTAAAATGTTGGTAGTAAATTATTTCTGTATTTGAATAAATGTTAATTTTTTCCGAAGAGTAGTTTGTTAAGATTTGGGGTTTTGTTGTTTTAAAAATATCTCTCCCAGCAGTTTTTTGTTTGGGCTGTGGATTGTTGATTTAGTTGAGGGGGACTGAAAAATAATGTACAGTACTACCTCTGTACGTTACGGGAAGTATAAAAATTAGTTTCGGCCGTGCTTGGAGTCAGAAAAAGTAAAAAAAAAGGGTGAAGGTTTGTAAGTGTCTATGTAAAAGTAGCAAAACGTATAATATAGAAAAGTTTAAACTTAAAGAGCAATAAAAGGCTTCAAAAAGCTAAAAAGATCACAAAAGTGGGACAATTCATAAAATTCTGACGTCGTAACGTGCAGAGGCAGTAAACTTTGGAAATTATTTATTTATTTTTAGTGTTTATAACAAAATGCTAACTTTAACAATGTTTAATTGAATAATGACCTTAATACGGTACTATTCCTGCATGTTACGAGGATTTGGGGACTTCGTGAAATCCTGAGGGGCAGTGTAAAAATTAGTTTCGTTAGTGCCTTGGGTGAAGGTTTGTCAATGCGTATGTAAAAGTAGGTAACACCTATAATATAAAAAAGTTGGACCCTAATAAACAAATTATTTAGCCACAAAAAGATCTTTCGGGATTTAGGGTCGAGCACAGATCTTAAAAATTAGAAAATTCGCAATTTTCTGAGGTCGTAACATGCATAGGTAGATACGGTAATTAAACTTTGTAAATTATTTATAAAGCACGTTGGAATGCATTTTGAAAATTGATTGTGTATCACGAATGGTTTATTTGATATCAGTTTGTTAAAGGCGTTAACGAAAATCGACTAGCCTGTTTATCGGTGCTTGTATAACACTTTCGAATTTACTTTTGTGAATCATTTCGGTGAATAACATCTAACAAAACAGACTTGCACTTAAAGCCTTTGTGTAATTACAGGTAAATACATACGAAATTAAAGTAATTCGCCATGTTTTTCCATAAGAAATTCGTTTAATTAATAAATTTCTATTTGTTTCAGGTACCGAAGGCCGACGTGTGTGCGCGAATTTCGATTTTGCAAAACCGCAGTTTTTTAACCGAGTGACCACCCCTCCCAGTTGTAAATATTTTTGGGCCCCTAAAATTATTCAAACGTGCGTTTTTTTTATAATGTTGTGTGCGGGAGTGTTGGGACCGAACTTATGGGGGGCGGCTGCTCCATGCCCCCCCAACGTTTATCAGAAAAGGACCGGGTTCTTCCACCGCGGGAGAAAAGAACCGAAACGCCGTTTCAGGTAGGCGATTTAAATTTTTCTTTAAACAGCGTTTATAACAAAAATAAATTAAAAAAAAATAATATTGGACGAAAGGGCATTATTATTTTAATTGCGATTCATTTCGAATTGAGTCAAAGCTCTTTTTTTGAGCGCTAGCTCGGAGGAAGTCTATAATTTCGGTTTGACCGGCGATCGATACGAAATCCTACAACTCAAAAATTGCGCAGTGGCGGCGGAGCGTAATATCTTTAATTGCGAGAATTTTTATTTTTATGCAGAACTGTTATTGGACGAAAATGCATTATAATTTAATTGCGATTTATTTCTAAAATAAATTCGAATTGCATTAAAGGTCTTTTCTAAGCAATTTTTGAGCGACAGGTCGGAGAAGGTTTACAATATTCTTTTATTCTGCAATCGATACGAAATCTTACATCTGAAAAAATGGCACAGTAGGGGGCTTGATAATTTTCATCGTGAGGTTTTTGTAATTTTTGGGAAATTAAATGACAAAATTTGTTAAAGTGCTATATCTAGTATTTTTTGAGATGACGAAACACGTTGTTTTATGTAAAAACCTACAAATTTTATCTTTTTGATTTATAAAAAAAATTAGAGGGTTGTTTTTAGAAAAGGTGCGACGTCGGTCTTATGGTGATCGAGTGAGACATACGCAAAACTATTTTTTACCTTAATAAAAAAATATATGATTAATAGGGCATACTTGGACAATCAAATACCTAATTAGATATTAAATTTTCAAAAGTTGCAATGTATCGTTGTTTATTTTTCGACTTCTTCGGGCAATTTTTGAAAATTTAATTTCTAATTATTTGGTTGCTCAAGTAGCCAATAACTAATCACATATATCTTGTACCATGGAGAACATCAACAACAAAAAAGGAGATCTCAATTAATATTTTGACGTGTTGAATTTTTAATCTAACCGCATTGTGTTAAAATCGGGCGTTAAAGCAATGTTTCAAAAAGTCGTATATCTTTATAAGCTTATTAAATTATTGCTAAATTATTTAAATAAATATTAATCCGTCCGAGAGTGGGCAAAGCTTGAATTTATGTTCTTCAAATTTTGTAAATTTAATGTGCAACGTTCGAAGCCCAATTTTTGCACTAACTTTAAACGGATTTGGCAATAATACAAATTAATTAACAATAAAAGTATTAGGCTTGCTAAATTACGATTTTTATTCAAAGGTCGTTGCATTAGAAAGTTTCTGATTCATCGTTAAAAACTGGCCGAGTTGTTTACGAAATAAAATAATCGGACACTTGCAGAAGCGATAAGAAATTCCCATTTAATTTATTTTATTCAATTCTCGCTTTTATTTACTTATCTTTTAAAGGCCTTTATTGCAACCGTTACGAGGCGTGGGTATTTAATTTCTTCCAACGGGCAGAATTTTTAGTTTTACTTCGGTCTTTGTAGTGTAACAACGTTTGCAATTACATTTAATTATTAATTGCAAAATAATTAGAAATACGCCGGGTTTTTAATAAAAAGTGCATCATTCGAACGACACGAAGGTCCCTCAATGGCTTGGTAAGAGTTTTACTATTAAAAATCTCAAAAAAAATATTTAAAGACAAAAACCAAAAAAATCCATATCCCATTTCAGTGGTATCCAAACTTTATGCTACTGCGCCTTCCTTAAAAAAAATCCCAATCCTGGCGCCTCTCCACAGTACACCCATTTCCCGATTTACACGGTAGATAGCTTCCGGAGAAAACCGTGTAAATGTAAATCAACATTTTTTGTATGGGAAACCGTGCAAATAAAAAACAAAGCAAAATATGCATAATGTGGTCACTTACTTTTAGAAATAATTTTTTTTTCTACATTTAAAAAAATACTATGTAGCTACGACATAAACGTAGGTAGATTCGGTGGCGCAGCGTAGGGGGGCCGGCGGGGGCGGTACTTTTTGGGGACGGCAAAATTTATCAATAAATATCCTCTAATCTGAACTAAAAATTCGTACTAGGTATTTTTTTCCATATTATTTTTAAACCTACAATTTGGTCCGATTAAAATCGCAACGCAACCGTGTAAAATACATTTAGAACAGTGGTATTCAACCCGTGTTTCGCCGAACCCTGGAGTTCCATTACGCTTCTGCAAATATGCAAAACTTTTACAGTAAAACAGCTTAACAGTAATACCATAATTATTACAACTTTTTCTTTGGAGTTCCAAGAAAATTTTCTTTGAACTGTAGGGTTTCGCAAAGGCAAAAAGGTTGAGAACCACCGACTCAGAATAACAATTAGAATTAATTTTTTGCAACAGCTTTAGAATTCGAAATTTATATTTCTAAAAGTAACGAGACATTTTATTTACAGAGTTGTGCCCCCGAACGATGTAAATTGTTTTTTGGCGATCGGACGACGGCGGCCCAAAGACCCCAGCGCTTCTTCCAAAAGGTAAGTGCCGCAATTATTTGAAAAAAAAATATTTTTACAATTGTTTCCCAATTTTTAATGTGTTCTTACGATCCACGCACACGCACAAACGCACACCGCTACAAAAATATTTGAAAAACGAATTAGAGCGCGCCCAAAAATTACTTTTAGGCCCAACACGACAAAGTGGTCCAAATTTTAATCGGTTTTTTTTGCGGCTTAGCTTTTACCGTTTTTTCGAAACCATTTAATTTACTTTATATTTTTAGAAGAAAAAAATTAAATTTAATAACAAGTTATTCGTTAACATTCTCAGTATGGGGAAGGGATTTAAAGTAGTTATGGTGTTCCGGGGGTATATATCGCACTAAGTCCATCATGTGTCGGTGTTTTAGGGATGTGATGCTTCTTATACTTTTGTATAATGATGGCAATACAATATTTCCAAATTTTTTTAGGTCTACCTTGACGTGGCAATTTTTTACGTAGTCTTTTTGACATTGGCAATCTTTATTTTGAAAAACTTTGGCAGATATAATTTTTCCCGTTTGTGTATGGTATCTTTTTCCCGAATTTCTTTTAATTTTACGAAGTTGCTGAATATAGGTATCACTTCTGTTTTCTCTGAAGCTGTTTTGTAAATTCTCATTCTCAATTAGTTCCTCTTCCTCTGTTGAAGAATGAAGTTCTAAAATTCTCTTTCTTTTTCTATATTTGTTGTATGATTTTAATTCTTCTTCACTTTCAGAACCAAGGAATCTTGTGATTTTATCTTTTCCGATAGGTTTAATAATTTCTTTAATTAAATATTATTCTTTAAAATTTAATTCAATATTATAATGTAATTTAAATTACCTTCGTCACTGCTTTCAAGATTTTGGGCCGCACTTTTTGACATTATCAATAAAAAGTGGACTTGGGTCACTTTCAAAATTATGATTTTCAGTATTTATATTATTATGAAAATGTACGTGTTACAAAATTTTCAAATGTATTAAATATATTTCAATGCCGATTAATTTTTTTGATAGTTCAGCATAAATTATAAATGTGACCACGGTTAACTAGAAAAAAAAATAAAAATGGACTTGGGCCACTTTTAAAATAATCGGTTCAAAAATCGATTATATGTTCGAAAAACGTAATTACCATAGCAATGAGTGTAAGGGAGCGAAAAGATACGATAATCTCGTCGGTGCAAGTGAGAAAGATCGATTAAAATTATTCAACGGATATTTTGTCTAATTTATTGACCTGAATTATTGTGAATTATTATTTTATCATTTTTCCATTTCTTATAAGATCTATAATGACTCAGAATTTTATCAAAATTTTCTTAATGATACGTCATAGTTAAAAAACATAAAAACTATTTTTATTGCCAAAAAATCAATACTAAAACTTAACCAAGTGATACCTTACGCCAATCTAAACAATGAAAATTAAAGAGAATTTCAAGAAAAATGCATTTTAATTTTCCAGTAAATTTATTGCATATTTTTAAATTAAAATTTACGATACCATAATTCACAAATATTACACATAAGGCTATTTGACTTGGGATATGTTTTTTTTTCAATTTAAATCCATTTATAAATAAGTTAAATTTTAGTACCTATTCGTCTGCCACCCGGTATATACTTTTTAATTAAATATACTTACTTAAAATTTTCTTAATGCTACGCCATAGTTAAAAAGTTTCAAAGTTATGATTTTCAGTATTTATATTATTATGAAAATGTACGTGTTACAAAATTTTCAAATGTATTAAATATATTTCAATGTCGATTTATTTCTTTGATAGTTCAGCATAAATTATAAATGTCACCACGGTTAACTCGAAAAAAGATAAAAATGGACTTGGGCCACTTTCAAAATAAACGGCTCATATAAAATAATTCAATTTTTAAATACAAAATTAAAAAATTCGGTGCGTGTACTGTTGTACGCGCATTAGAAGTTATACTTCTTTGATGTAACTAAATTAAACGTAACCACGTGCAAAGATGAGTTGCATAAATACGAGGATGTGCGCGTTCGAGCGAAAAGTGGCACATTACCGAGCGAGGGAGGCAAATGAAGCGCGACGCGGAGCGGCGCGCTTCATTTTCCCGAGATCGGAATGTGCCACTTTGAGCTCGAATGTGCACGCTCGGTTTAAAACGTAATTCACAATAATTTTGGTCACGAAAAATTAGTAAATAATTTTTATTATTCCCTCTCACTCGTACTTATGAGTTTGTCGTATCTTTTCGCTCGCTCCCACTCATTGCTATGGTAAAAATAGGTTTTTTGAACATATAATCGATATTTAAATTAAATTTGTTGATTGGAAAGAAAGTTTAATTTACAAAATTCAATTAATACGAGGATGTGCGCGTTCGAGCGAAAAGTGGCACATTTCCGAGCGAGGGAAGCAAATGAAGCGCGACGCGGAGCGGCGCGCTTCATTTTCCCGAGATCGGAAATGTGCCACTTTGAGCTCGAATGTGCACACTCGGCTTTAAGCACGATTACAAAGCGTCCCGTTTTAACAGGAAAAAAGTTGGTCAAATTGTTAGGTGCCTATATGTTTACAAAAAACGCAACAAATATTAATCACTGAGTCGCACATTATCTTAAAATCAACAAAGCAAAAAAACACTGTTTAGTGCGAACTACAAAAGAAAATATTTAGTAAGAAATTCCGAGTTTTAATTTTCGCAACGAGCCCGAACGCGGTTGACAATCCGGATAATCGCGAATCCGTATAATTGAGGTTTTACTGTACTATTAAAAAATGTTTTGCAACAAAGAGCGGTCGAAGGGGTGGAAGTCGTTTTTTTTTGCAGAACCCTCTCCCTGCCATCGAGCTATTTCTCGTTTTTTGCTGGAGGAATTCTACATATTCGCTATTAAAAAAAAAAACCAACATATATTTGACGAAACATAAATAAAAAGCCTCAAAAGAGAGCAAAAAAAAAATAACGAAAATAGAACTATAAAACATTCGGCAAAATGAAAAGATGAGCCAAGATTTATATTAATGTGGTGCAAAAGCGTTTCGTGTCGGTTTACGATTATACAGGCAATTTGTCAGAATTGCAACAAACTTTCTTTTTGCAAACTTAAAGACGGAATAAAAAGGCATCACACGTAATATTTTGTAACCGTAGGAGTTCGCATGACGAGACAGCATAAACTTAGCGCCGTCACAAATAACGTTCGAGCTCCTAAGCCGGCCAACTGACCACGTGCTCGCCCTAAGCTCTTCGACACTCGCTTATGATTGTCTTATTTCGAACACTCATGCGCTCATTACGTTCCTACAACTTCCTGTTCGGAAAAAAAAAATTTTTTTTTGGTCTGTTCCACGCTTGGAAACGCATTAAACGCCACCGGAAATGTTCGCGTTATGTGTGCAGTTGACCAAGCATTTCACGTGAAACTTTCTACATCGATTTGTTTCCTTACAAATGCACCCTTTCTTTCATTTCCAGTTTTTAAAATTGAATTTTAAAATCCCCGAAAAGTCCTCGTCGATAGAGGTGCCATGTTTTCTTCGCTTTATGGGGATTTTCGAAGACGGTAGGTCAAGAATCGCTTTTTTTTGGTGGAAATCTTTGGGGTGGGCGGTAAATTTAATTTTAACACGCGGTTTTAATTTAGTGCAAAAAGAGGTTTTGGTATCTTCATCGATTCAATCAAAAATAGATCTTTTCTCGAGCAATTTTAATGCAAAGCGCGGAGCCGCATTTCGGTCCATCAAATTCTGAATTTTGGCCAAACGAAAAGTGCAATTAAAACGGGGTTTGCGCCACGCAAAAAAGGCTTTAATTTCGGTTGTTGTAAGTACAATTAAGCAATTTTAAAACACCGTTCATTAACACTGCCGCAAGCTCCCAAAATCTTAAAGTGAATTTATTCGATTGAATTTTCAAAAATCACGTGACATAATTATTTTTTGAAAAAAAAATTTCTAATTAATTTGGGAGACACTTCATTAGTGCCAATTGAATATAATCCAAACCCCATACAAATATCTTTATCGGTTCGGCCGTAATTAATGGTTGTACCAACACTATGCAAAATACGCTTGGGGGAAAAATACACCCCGGCCCATCATTTTAGAAAAACCGGGAAAACGGCCGTTCCGATTCAAACGCGGTTTTCGCCAGGCGAAAGCCCATTAAATTCGGGCAAAAACAGTCTTTTGGGTTTTTCGAAAAAAGGCTTAATTGTTTTGAAAATTTTTCAAAATTGAATTCTAAAAAAATAAAATTTCATAGAGATTTCAAGCATTGTTCTTATCCTTATCTCTTGAGAAAAATTAATAAAATTTTAATCAAAAAAGGCCTTTAAGTTAGTTTATAACACAGTTTAATATTTTCATCGGTACAGTTAAAATTAAATCTTTTCTTGTACGACTTCATACCAAAGGGCGCCCGCGCAACTCGATCCACTAAATTCCCGATTTTGGCAAAACCAAAAAATTCAATTAGAATGGACTTTGCACCAATTAAAAGAAGATCAAATTTAGCCCGATCTTGGTAAAATTAATAGATTTTAAAACACTTCCACAAGCTCCCGAAATCAAAAAGCTGAATTTATTTAAAACAATTTTGAAATATCCCGTCACTAGGTCATCTTTCGACAAAACTTTTTCTAATTAACCCAAGACACCCTCCATTAGTCCTAATTTAATATAATCCAAATCCCACACAAATATCTATATTATTTTTTCCGAAATTGGTGATTGCCCGAAAGCCATGCATGGAGAAAAACACACCCCGGCGTCTAATTTTAGAAAAACCGGAAAAACGGATGTTCCGATTGAGTCGGGGTTTTCGCCAGGCGAAAGCGCACTAAATTTGGACAAAAACAGTCTTTTGGGTTTTTCGAAAAAACGGTTAATTTTTTTGAGAACAGTTCAAAATTGAATCGGTGACTCCTAAAAATTACAATGTCTCAAAGACTTAAGCATTTTTCTTAATAATTTCACCATTTCTTTATTTCTTTAGAAAAATCCATAAAAAATTTATAAAATAAATAAAGCCTTTGATTCAGTTCATAACACCGTTTAATATCTTCATCAGTTTGGTCGAAATTAATTTTTTTTTTAAATGACTAGGTAGCAAAGCGCGACACCGCAATTCGATCCACTACATTCTCAATTGCGGCAAAACGATAAATCTGATTAAAACGGGCTTTTTACCAGTCGAAAAAGGACCAAATTTAGCTTCATATAAGTAAAATTAAAACATTTTAAAACGGCACTCTAAGAACCTTTACGAGCTCCCAAAATGAAATAATCAATTTCTACAACCCAATTTTTAAAAATCCCGCCATTAAATCATCTTTTGAAAAAAATCTTTCTAATTGACACTCAACACACTTAATTAGTCCTACCTTAATAAAATTTAAACCAGATACAAAAATCGTCATTATTTTTGCCGAAATTAATGTTTTCTTCAAAAAACACTCATGCGAAAAACACACCTCGACCTCTTATTTTAGAAAAACCGGAAAAACGGCCGCTCCGATTGAAACGCGGTCTTCACCAGGCAAATACCCATTAAATTTAGGCGAAAGCAGTCTTTTGGGTTTTTCGAAAAAGGGCTTAATTTATCGAGAGCATTTCACAAATAAAACATGTAAATGTGTTTCGCAATTTTAACGGTGGCGCATTCAATAAATAATGAGAAAAATTAAAAAGTGATAATGCAGGAAGGAAAACACAAAAAATTGGCTAATCTAAATCAGAAATAAATTATAAAATGAGGGCCACAATAATTTCAGCGCTGTTGAATTAACTATCAACAATTATAAATAAATTAATACGAACCCATGTCCTCGATTAGGACGATAGAAGTGATATAATACAATTATGTCGCAGATCTGTTATCTAAGTAATAATTAACTGAAAATATCCCGAAAAATTATAAACGATAATAAACCGATAGATGTAAATAATAATTATTTTAATTGCGGGTTTGATCGTGTTTCAAGAATGGACCTTGACAAACATATAAAACGAATTACACCGAAATTATCTTATTTGTTTAAATGGAAATGTTCATAGGACAACAATTAAACGCCGACCGAACGAAAGTGGAGGAGATTAAATTGTGATTAAACTTTGTATTTCGGACGCGTCTCCGTATTTAAATTGATGAAGTTTTATTATTAATGTTTATCCGGTGTTGCGACAATTATATTTATAATTATACGCTTGCCTTATTATTAAACTTTCCTGCTCACCTGTGCGTTCATTATGTTCGAGCATTATTCCCATTCATACCGACTCACCTCCTGAAACAATAACATTCATTAGTTTCATTGCAATTTTATTATTATATTGTGATTATTTATAAAACAGTACAGAAATAGCATGGGGTGTGGTGGCATAAAATGTACACACTTTTGATTTAAGGAAAAACTTCTAATAAATAGAGTAAATGTATTTCACCCTGCATTAGGACCTCTGCTGTTTTTATAG
Source organism: Sinopyrophorus schimmeli (assembly GCA_036325965.1). Lineage (NCBI taxonomy): Eukaryota > Metazoa > Arthropoda > Insecta > Coleoptera > Elateridae > Sinopyrophorus > Sinopyrophorus schimmeli. Next base: position 629,596 of record JARFIZ010000395.1, read on the forward strand.
GGGTAGTTAGATTTTTTTAATTATTTTTTTTTGGTTACTTATACACTCCAATTAATATTTTCTTTGTTTAATTCGCGTTTTTCAAAATCTCTGTTTTTTAACATAAGTAAATTAAATGCCATACATTTCCAGTTGCATTCGGACCTGCCCCGTTCTTTGAGGGGTAGTTAGATTTTTTCGTTATTTTTCTGGTTGTTTAGAAACTTCAATTAATAGTCTACGTATAATAATTTTTTTCAATTCGCGTTTTTAAAAATCGCCGTTTTTTATAATAGCCAAATCAAAAGTCTTTCATTTTCACTTGCATTCGGAGCTCCCCCGTTCTTTTAGGGGTGGTTAGATTTTTTAAATATATTTTTGGTTGTTCAGAAGCTCCAATTGATAGTATACGTCCAATATTTTTTTTAATTTGCGTTTTTAAAAATCGCCGTTTTTCAGCATAGGCAAATCAAAATTTTTTACATTCTCACTTGCATTCGGAGCTCCCCCGTTCTTTTGGGGGTAGGTAGATTTTTAATTATTTTTATGGTTGTTTATAAACTCCAATTAATAGTCTATGTACAATATTTTATTTTAATTCGCGTTTTTAAAATTTGTTTTTTAACATAAGTATATTAAATGCCGTACATTTGCACTTGCATTCGGACCACCCCTGTTCTTTGAGGGTAGGTAGATTTTTTTAATTATTTTTCTGGTTGTTTATATACTTCAATTAATAGTCTACGTACAATATTTTTGTTTAATTCGCGGTTTTCAAAATCTCTATTTTTTACTATAGGTAAATTAAAAGTCGCACATTTCACCCTGCATTAGGACCTCCCCTGTTCTTATAGGGTTGGTTAGAATTTTTTAACTATTTTTTTGGTTGTTTATAAACTCCAATTAATAGTCTACGTACAATAGTTTTTTTCATTTCGCATTTTTAAAAATCTCTGTTTTTTTTACATAAGTAAATTAAATGCCGTACATTTGCACTTGCATTCGGACCTCCCTGTTTTTTGAGCGGGTAGTTAGATTTTTTTAATAATTTTTTTGGTGGTTTATAAACTCCAATTAATAGTCTACATGCCAAATTGTTTCAGAATTCGCGTTTGTCAAAATCTCTGTTTTTTTAATATAGGCAAATTAAAAGTCGCACATTTCACCCTGCATTAGGACCTCCCCTGTTCTTATAGGGTTGGTTAGAATTTTTTAACTATTTTTCAGGTTGTTTGTAAACTCCAATTAATAGTCTACGTAAAATATTTTATTTTAATTCGCGTTTTTAAAATGTGTTTTTTAACATAAGTAAATTAAACGCCGTACATTTCCACTTGCATTAGGACCACCCCTTTTCTTTGAGGGGTAGTTAGATTTTTTTAATTATTTTTCTGGTTGTTTATAAACTCCAATTAATAGTCTACGTGCCAATTTTTTTTTAATTCGCTTTTTTAAAAATCTCTGTTTTTTTAATATACGCAAATTAAAAGTCGCACATTTCTCCTGCATTAGGACCTCCCCTGTTCTTATAGGGTTGGTTAGAATTTTTTAACTATTTTTCTGGTTGTTTATAAACTCCAATCAATACTCTACGTACAATATTTTCTTTTAATTCGCGTTTTACAAAATCTCCTTTTTCTTAATAATTTTTCATTTCTTCTTTTAATTTATTTTGCAAAATAAAAACGAGCAGCAGCGCAAGGATAAAGTCGGGAGACATCTATTTTAAGGAATTTTATTCGAAACTGAAAAATACAAAGGAGGAGAAAGAAAATCCCACTAAATCCGAGAACGTAATGAATGCATAAATTGTGTTCGGGCAAAAGATAAAACGCAAAAGCAATTTAAAATCTAGCAAATTCCTCTAAATGAGATTCTCGAAGATCCATCAAACGAAGAAATAATAATGAATATACAATAACAGTACGGTGCATCGATTTCACAAGCCGCGTTAACTTAAAACCACAAACAACCTGAACAGTTCATCGAAGCGCAGATACTTTTATTACCGATCACCGGAAATCATCTGCTATCTTCGCCTAAATTACATAGTACCTCGGGAATATTTCTACAATAAGCGACTTTCTCGTTAAATATTCCTTTTTTTTTTAGAAGCACAAAGAAACGGTCCGGATTTGTTTATGGGCGCTTTGGTGTGAATTTTTAAACGGATATGTACCGTGCCTAAGAGAAATAGAAGATGTTCTATGCAGGTGGCCGATTACCATTCGAATACACCTGTTATAATATAAGCGTGAGATTTAAACTTGTTGTAAATATCGATAAAATAGCATTAATTCCTCGTAAATTTTAAATACTTGCGCTAGGCCTTAGTTTATCGTAAAACGTACTCCGCGAAAGCAATCGATGCCTCTTGGAAAATATTTTACCACACACAAAGAGGCCAGGAAAAATCGTTTAACACTAGAACCGCGCGGAATCGGTCATTTTGACCGTTTCGCAATTTTCTCGTCTTGTTACTTTTTTTTAGTAGAATATATTTCTGCCATATTACATGTCTTTTCCTAATTTTAGTTGATAATTACTGTCCTTTAATTGTTTTTCATTTTAAATTGTATTTTTTTTCTTTTAATAGGGGACACATACTTTTTTCTTGAAAATGCTCGAAACCAGTAGCCTATGTCCTTGTTCAAGGTCTAAGCCATCTCTATATCAAAACTTATCAAAATTGGTTCAGGGGTATAGGCGTGAAAAGGTAACAGACAGACAGACAGACAGACAGAGTTACTTTCGCTTTTATAATATTAGTTTGGACAATTAAATTTTTTTTAGAAAATAAATTAATTATTGTGAATCGTGCTTAAAGTGGAGTGTGCACATTCGAGCTCAAAGTGGCACATTCCGATCTCGGGAAAATGAAGCGCGCCGCTCCGCGTCGCGCTTCATTTGCTTCCCTCGCTCGGCAATGTGCCACTTTTCGCTCAAATGCGCACATTTTCTTTTTTATTGATTAGCCTTAATTAATCTTTTCACTTTAAAATCAAAAAATCAAATTTAGTTTAGTAAATATGGATTTTATGTTCAAAAAATGTATTTACCATAGCAATAAGTGGAAGCGAGCGAAAAGATACGATAATTTCGTAGGTGCAAGTGAGAGATAACCATTAAATTAATTTTTTGTCTAATTTATTGGCCTAAATTTTGTGAATCATGCTTAAAACCGAGTGTGCGCATTCGAGCGAAAAGTGGCACATTCCGATCTCGGGAAAATATGAATATTAATATTATTAATTAATATTAACATTAAAAATTAATATTAATATTAATATTATTGATTAATATTAATATTAATATTTTTGATTAATATTAATATTATTATTTTTAATTAATATTAATATTATTAAATTTAATTATTGTGAATCACGCTTAAAACCGAGTGCGCACATTCGAGCTCAAAGTGGCACATTCCGATCTCGGGAAAATGAAGCGCGCCGCTCCGCGTCGCGCTTCATTTGCCTCCCTCGCTCGGAAATGTGCCACTTTTCGCTCGAATGCGCACATCTTCGTTTTTATTAGCTTTTTACATGAATCGTTTTTTTTTCTAATCGAACAATTCAAATTTCAATCAATTTTGATTGTATATTCGGCGAAAACATTTATTGTTTTTAAAAATTGTTAAAAGACCAATTTTTCTAATTGACCGGTAACCGCGGTTGTAGTAAGTCCAAAATTGCCGCTGTTCTAGTGTTAAAGAACGACTTTTAAACGCCCCGCCGGACAAAGGGAATCAAATCAATAGAAATGGAATTGATTAAATGAAACGCAATTAGACGGGTTCAAAGAGGTGTGTGCTGTACACATTACTGTTGTTAATTATTTACGTGATTAACGTCGCACCTTTCTTTTATTACCGATTTTTTTTTCCAAAGAGAGAAAACGAGCTTCTTATTAAATCCATAATCGTTTCTTCCCTTATCTTTAATTAATTTCTTTTAATTCGGCGCAAAGCTCCATTAATGGAGCTATTAATATTTTAGATTGATTACAAAATCGAATGCAATTAATTTTATAAATAAAAAAAAATAATAAATGGGGGACGCAATTAACTTTTTAAGTTCCTAAAGCGATTCTACGAAATTCCCATGTTGAAACGGACTACCAAGTACAATTGCAAATAAAATATTAAAGGAACTCTAAAATAAGTTTTCTAATTAGTAATAAATACAAAAAACTGAAGGCTTTAAAATTGACAAACAAGTATTAATATACATAATTACTTTTAATTGTTTTTTTTGTACACAAAACATTGTTTAAACAAAGTTTAGCGCTCTGTCGTCGAGGAACGCACTGTAAGCGCTAAACGAGGCTTTACTGTATTCAGTGGCGGATTTACCCTAAGGCCCGGTAGGCCCGGGCCTAGGGCGGCCAGATTTAGGGGCGGCCCCAGTCTATATGGTGGATGCCGAGAAAGGGGCGGCTGATGGCTTGGGGCCACTGATTATAGTGGACTTAAAATGCGATTCTAGGCGTATTTTTGTTAATAACTATTTCCAAAAATATTAAATTAATTAATTATTAGTTTTGAAACACTTATTTACATAAATTCATAATTAAAAATTAACATTTTTATATTTAATTCAAAAATTCAATAGAATTGGCTTAAAAGAAAAGTATGCACCTTTCTTCTAAGCCAAGTTCTTTGTATTTTAAGAAATATCAAAAGAAATGGGCACAAAAGTAGACACATAAAATTTAATTAAAAAAAAAAAATTTAATGTTGTAAATGCATTTTTAATTCGAAGTGTAATACGGCCCAAAAAAGTGCCAAAGTGTTAAACGGCCTGATTTCACTGTCTGCCTTATGTTGTGATTGAAGGAGTTGCTTAGATACGAGCGCTTTGAGAAAAGGAAGGGTGCTAATGCTACGAATGAGTGGGAGCGAGCTCGCACTACCGCGTTTTGCACTCGACGGTACTTAGTTTCACGGGTTTTGACGATTTTTAAGTCATTCTTTCGTTATAATTGTCTGTATTAAGTGCGTTATAATTCGTATAAGTGTTTAATTATCAAATTATTATTAACAATAGTGATTTAATTTGCTAAACTTAGTTCAATTCGATCTCCAAGAAGTCCTTTGAAACAGATTGGAAGGTAATATAGTTTAATCTTTGATTACAGTCAGTGGCGGGTTTACCCTAAGGCCCGGTAGGCCCGGGCCTAGGGCGGCCAGATTTAGGGGCGGCCCCAGTCTATATGGTGGATTCCGTACCCCTACAATTTTTAGGGAAACTTTTCGAGCAGTGCCAAGTGCTCAACCTTACAAAATCTAACTTAATTTAATTTGATTTTTTAAATCAGAATCAATGACATTATTTTTTTTTAATTTGGAGAGGGTACGGGGTACGCCGCAATAAATCATTATCCGTAGTCACCTAATATTTACCTCCGCCGATAATGCGTAAAATATGCAAACTAGATACAAGTAAATATAACATTATTCGAATGTCATTGTTGCGGTGGGCGTCTGCAAACCCTTAACGACATCGGCAGTACAAGGGGAGAGAGTTTTGTAAACCCCCCTAAGCGAACAGAAACCGATTAAAACAACCCTATCTATTGACAGATATATCATAGAATTCGATACGTTTCGCGAAACGCATTTTTTAGGGTCGCTCATCGGCGCAGTCGATAAGCCGAAACTTTTCTAAGGAATAATTAAATTTATTTATTTGGTTTTCTGTAGGGGGCCCCTTTTCCTCTCTAATGACAGAATCATGGGGTTTACCCCAAACAAAGGGCCCGCCGTGCAGTTATTTATGGAAATGTCTTTCGTTCGAAATCGCATATATATAATTAAAAATGAAAAATTGTCCGGACGAAAGGGGGAAGGCGGACGTAATGGTCTTTTTTTGCGTTGGCTGCATTTATTTGTGGTTTTTGCGGAATCTTTTTAAATTGCATTCCCGGGGTTTTGCAGTATTTATTTTACTCGTCTGCAATATATTAAGTACAGTAAAACATCGATATAACGGACCTCGGATATAACGGACATAAAAATCCGCGCAAGGGGATGTTCCTACGTACCCCTAGCGACTATAGCCGAGGCCATTTCCTGGCGCTCTGGCTCTAAAATAAAAATTTTCGATAAAACTAAATAAATACAAAAAATACCCCTTCACTCAAAAAAAACGTCGCTATTTTCGATGCAATCATTAAAAGCGAGACGGATTCGGTATTCTGGGACTTTTTTACATAAGATACATGTAAAATATGTACAGGGCGCAACGTAAATTTTTCGAATATTAAAAATTGCAATTTTAGGGCTCTTTTTTGCCCTATTTTGAACTTTAAAAAAATTGTAGCGCCGTTATTTGTGGACGGATCTTTAAAAACTATTCAGATTCGGATTTGGCAGCCTTTTTGGCTTCGGATAGGCCTAAGAAACCATAGGCGTGCTATTTCATAGCTTTGCAAAAACGTTTTTCTTTTTGAAAAAACATGGGTTTTAACCCATGTTTTTTTGGTAAAAAATGAAAAAAATAGAATTGCTTTATATTGCAAGGGGGTGTTCCTACGTACCCCTAGTATCTATAACCGGTGTCAGTTCTTGGCGCTTTTGCTCTAAAATAAAAATTTTCAATGAAATTAATAAATCGAAAAAAGTACCCCCTTGATTCACAAAAAAAATCGTAGCGCCGTTATTTTCGATGCAATCATTACTAGCGACACGGATTCGAAATTCTGGGACTTTTTTACATAAGATACATGTAAAATAAGTATAGGGCGCAACGTAAATTTTTCAAAAATAAAAAATCGCAATTTTAGGTCCACTTTTTAGCACAATTTTGATCTTTAAAAAAATTCTAGCGCCGTTATTTGTGGACGGATCTTTAAAAACTATTCAGATTCGGATTTGGCAGCCTTTTTGGCTTCGGATAGGCCTAAGAAATTATAGGCGTGCTATTCCAAAGCTTTGGGAAAACGTTTTGAAAAAACAAAATCGATGGGTTTTAACCCATGTATTTTGGGCAAAAATTGAAAAAAATAGATTTGCTTTATATTGCAAGGGGGGGTTCTTACGTACCCCTAGCGACTATAGCCGGTGTAATTTTCTTGCGCTCTCGCTCTAAAACAAATTTTTGCTTTTTTGAAAAATTAAATTTGGCTTTAAAATGAAACTTTAATAACGCAGTAACTTTTTTATTTTTGAGAAGTATGTACGTGATATATAAATACAAAAACCGATAGTTTGTTGCCTCTAAAGTCGGCTCTTTCGTTATATACGGCCTTGCGGCGACAGATCTGTAATAATGTAAATGTTATCTTAATTCGTGTTTACTTATTTTCAGCGCTAACATTAAGTAAAATGCAGCTGTTGTGTCCCAGGACGACATTTTAGTTTGGCTTATCTCCGCGCACCGATATTTCTCCCAATATTGATTTAGGATGAACGATTTAGATTTAACGTAAAACGAATTATTTACATTTAGAGATAACAATAGTTTTAGTCGTCGCTTAATAGGAGCTTTTCTTGGCCGCCGTTATTACCTAAACCGTCACCATTTACGGAACGCTAAGAACTTGCCGAACACCTAAAATGGGGCTCCGTAGTCTATTAAAGGTTATTTACGTCCACCTTTATTTTCTAAGAAACGGATCGATCTTATCGAAATTATTCATGATTTATTGTGTTCATGATGAGCGCACTTTAATGCATAACGTTCGATGCGAAAGCCTTCGATGCGCGTCCATCGGGAGACTGTGCTTCGGTTCTTGCAAAGGCAAAGCAAATACTCGTTTTTAATTATTCGGAAAAAGCTAAATTTTACGTTTAATAACATGCGATTTAATTATTATAGTTTCAACAGTAAAATAGGGGTTACGTTAGATTAATGCAGTGGTTGCCAAAACCTTTATGTTACTGCGCCACCCTTAAAAAAAATTAATCTTAGCGCCTCCACGCTGAAGACTTTTTTTTAATTTGCACGGTGGATTATAAGTTTTTTAAAAATCTCTGTTTTTTAACATGAGAAAATCAAAAGTCTTACATTTTCACTTGCATTACGAGCTGCCCTAGTCTTTTAGGGGTAGTTAGAATTTTTTAACTATTTTTCTGGTTGTTTATAAACTCCAATTAATAATTTAGGTACAATAGTTTCCTTTAATTCGGGTTTATAAATATCTTTGTTTTTTAACATAACGAAATTAAAAGTTGTAGGTACATTTCACCCTGCTTTAGGACCTCCCCTGTGCTTATCGGGTTACTTAGAATTTTTTAACTATTTTTTTGGTTGTTTATAAACTCCATTTAATGGTCTACGTACAATAGTTTCTTTCATTTCAAATTTTTAAAATCTTTGTTTTTTAACATAAGTAAATTAAATGCCGTACATTTGCACTTGCATTCGGACCACCCCTGTTCTTTGAGGAGTAGAAAGAATTTTTTAATTATTTTTCTGGTTGTTTATAACCTTTAATTAAAAGTCTACGTACAATATTTTTTCTTAATTCGCGTTTTTCCAAATCTCTGTTTTTTAAAATAGGCAAATTAAAAGTCGCACATTTCACCCTGCATTAGAACCACCCCTGTGCTTATAAGGTTACTTAGAATTTTTTAACTATTTTTTTGGTCGTTTACAAACTCCAATTAATAATCAACGTATAATAGTTTCTTTCATTTCGCATTTTTTTAAATATCTGTTTTTAACATAGGTAAATCAAAACTCTTACATTGTCACTTGGATTATGATCTGCCCTGATTTTGTAGGGGTAGTTAGATTTATTTAATTATTTTTTTGGTGATTTATAAACTCTAATTAATAGTCTACGTACAATATTTTATTTTAATTCGCGTTTTTCAAAATCCTTGTTTCTTAACATTACTAAATTAAAATTCGTGCATTTCACCCTGCATTTGGACCTCCCTTGTGCTTATAGGGTTACTTAGAATTTTTTAATTATTTTTTTGGTTGTTTATAAACTTCAATTAATAATATGCGTACAATAGTTTCTCTCTATTCGCATTTTTTAAAATCTCCGTTTTTAACATAGGTAAATTAAATGCCGTACATTTGCGCTTGCATTCGGACCTGCCCTGTTCTTTGGGGGGTAGTTAGATTTTTTTAATTATTTTTCTGGTTGTTTATAAACTCCAATTAATAGTCTACGTCCAAATTTTTTTCTTAATTTGCATTTTCAAAATCTCTGTTTTTTAACATAGTTAAATTTCACCCTACATTAGAACCTCCCCTGTTTTATAGGGTTAGTTAGAATTTTTTAATTATTTTTCTGGTTATATATACACTCCAATTCAAAGTCCAGTTATAATATTTTCTTTAATTCGCGTTTTTCAAAATCTCTGTTTTTTAATATAGACAAATTAAAAGTAGCACATTTCACCCTCCATTAGGACCTCCCCTGTACTTATAGGGTTAGTTACAATTTTTTCACTATTTTTCTGGTTGTTTAGAAACTCCAATTAATAGTCTACGTGCAATAGTTTTTCTTAATTCGCGTTTTTCAAAAATCTTTATTTTTTAATATAGGCAAATTAAAAACGCACATTTCACCCTGCATTAGGACCTCCCCTGTTCTTATAGGGTTGGTTAGAATTTTTTAACTATTTTTCTGGTTCTTTATAAACTCCAATTAATAGTCCACGTACAATATATTTTTTTTAATTCGCATTTTATACATCTCTGTTTTTTGACATAGGTAAATCAAAATTTTTACATTTTCACTTGCATTACGACCTCCCCTGTTCTTATAGGGTTAGTTAGAATTTTTTAATTATTTTTCTGGTTATATATACACTCCAATTCAAAGTCCAGTTATAATATTTTCCTTTAATTCGCGTTTTTCAAAATCTCTGTTTTTTAATATAGACAAATTAAAAGTAGCACATTTCACCCTGCATTAGGACCTCCTCTGTATTTATAGGGTTAGTTACAATTTTTTCACTATTTTTCTGGTTGTTTAGAAACTCCAATTAATAGTCTACGTCAATATTTTCTTAATTCGCGTTTTCAAAATCTCTGTTTTTAATATAGGCAAATTAAAAATCACACATTTCACCCTGCATTAGGACCTCCCCTGTTCTTATAGGGTTGGTTAGAATTTTTTAACTATTTTCTAGTTGTATATACGTACAATATTTTCTTTTAATTCGCATTTTTTAAAATCTCTGTTTTTTGACATAGGTAAATCAAAATTCTTACATTTTCACTTGCATTACGACCTCGCCTGTTCTTTTAGGGTTACTCAAAAATTTTTAATTATTCTTCTGGTTGGTTATAAACTCCAATTAATAATCTACGTAGCACAGTTTCTTTCATATCGCATTTTTAAAAATTTCTGTCCTCAAATAAACACCTCCATTCCAGTATCAAAAAAAAAATCTATTTTATTTTATACGCATCGGACAATTTAAGCAACAATTAAACCCAAAAGCGGACGGGGGTGGACTTTCTCTTTTAAAGGTCGCAAACTCATCGGAAAAGCGACCGAAAGCGTCGCAAACGAACAATCTTCGCGAGGCAGCGCCGCTAAATTATCATAAGTGAGTTTCTCGAAGGCGTGCGCGCGGGCAAAAAAACGTATTTGCATAAAAATTCGGGATTGATAGCCGTATAATTTAATTAGAAATCGAATATTGTAGCCGAACCGTCGAACATATCGAAGGAGTCGTAACAATGACAAGCATTTCTGGCCCCGGGCCGCTTCGGGAGATGATTATTATAAATAGCCGGTCGAAGTTTAGGCAAACGATCGAATCTGAAATATTTCGAGTGTTTGTCTTCGACGTGTTAACAATAGGTACGTCGTTAAGGTATTTATTAATTGAAAATTTATTATTGTACGCGAGACGACGATGGGTGGAGGAGGAGGACGCGCGCGGAAAATGGGTGAGAGAAGAAGAAGTCGTCGTTCGGGTGGAACGGGGGTTGCGGATCACCGGCTGATGTGTGGGTGCACTTTCTACAACCACAACTCGTGTAGTGTGGCAATCGATATATCGACTAGGGCAGTGGTCTACTTGTTGAACGCACCCCCGCTGACCGCACGCTGGACAGTGCAAGGGGTGCATTTCATTCACGCACACGTGGCCTCCGCAGCACCACGCCATCCGCCCCTACGCGCTGGAACAGGTCAAGTACCTGTTCCCAATTTTTTTTTCTTCGCTCTTCCTTCTCTCGCGCCTCCGCGTCGACGAAATTTTTACAAACTAATCAAGTCCATTAACACTAGAACCGCGGCAATTTTGAATTTACCACAACCGCGATTACGGCTCAATTAGACCTTTAAGAAAAATTGGCTTTTAACAATTACATGTTTATTGCGACACATTTAATGATTTCGAACAGTTTTTAAAAACAATAAATGTCATTACTTTGGCCGAATATAAAATCAAAATTGATTCGAATTTTAATTGTTTTGATTCATGTAAAAATCTAATAAAAACGAAGATGTGCGCATTCGAGCGAAAAGTGGCACATTTCCGAGCGAGGGAGGCAAATGAAGCGCGACGCGGAGCGGCGCGCTTCATTTTCCCGAGATCGGAATGTGCCACTTTGAGCTCGAATGTGCACACTCGGTTTTAAGCGTGATTCACAATAATTAAATTTAATAATATTAATATTAATCAATAATATTAATATTAATATTAATCAATAATATTAATATTAATATTAATTAATAATATTAATCAATAATATTAATATTAATTAATAATATTAATATTAATATTTTCCCGAGATCAGAATGTGCCACTTTGAGCTCGAATGTGCACACTCGGCTTTAAATCTGATTTGCAATAATTTTGATGACAACAAATTAATAAATAATTTTTTATCCTTTCCTCTCACTCGTACTTATGCTTTTGTTGTATCTTTTCGCTCTCTTCCACTCATTGCTATGGTAAAAATAGGTTTTTCGAACATATAATCGATATTTAAATTAAATTTGTTGATAGGAAAACAAATGTTTAATTTACAAAATTCAATGAATGCGATGATGTGCGCATTCGAGCGAAAAGTGGCACATTTCCGAGCGAGGGAGGCAAATGAAGCGCGACGCGGAGCGGCGCGCTTCATTTTCCCGAGATCGGAATGTGCCACTTTGAGCTCGAATGTGCACACTCGGTTTTAAGCGTGATTCACAATAATTAAATTGAATAATATTAATATTAATCAAAAATATTAATATTAATATTAATCAATAATATTAATATTAATATTAATCAATAATATTAATATTATTATTAATTAATAATATTAATATTAATATTTTCTCGAGATCGGAATGTGCCACTTTGAGCTCGAATGTGCACACTCGGCTTTAAATCTGATTTGCAATAATTTTGATGACAACAAATTAATAAATAATTTTTTATCGTTCCCTCTCACTCGTACTTATGCTTTTGTTGTATCTTTTCGCTCTCTTCCACTCATTGCTATGGTAAAAATAGGTTTTTCGAACATATAATCGATATTTAAATTAAATTTGTTGATAGGAAAGAAAGTTTAATTTACAAAATTCAATGAATGCAATGATGTGCGCATTCGAGCGAAAAGTGGCACATTTCCGAGCGAGGGAGGCAAATGAAGCGCGACGCGGAGCGGCGCGCTTCATTTTCCCGAGATCGGAATGTGCCACTTTGAGCTCGAATGTGCACACTCGATTTTAAGCACCATTCACCAAATTTAGGCTTATAAATTATTCAAAAAATTAAATAAACAATTTAATCGTTTTCTCTCACTTGCACCTACTAAATTCTCGTAGCTTTTTGCTCACTTCCACGCATTACTATAGTAAATACGTTTCTTGGTCATAAAATTCATATTTACTTTTAATTTTGTGATTTGAAAGTGATAAGATTAATTAAGGTGAATCAATAAATACGACGATGTGCACGTTCGGGCGAAAACCGAAAGAAAAAAGTATGTCTTCTATTTAAAAAAAAAAAATACAATTTAAAAAGAAAAACAATTAGGAAAAGCCATGTAATATGGCAGAAAGATATTCTACTAATAAAGAGTAACGAGACGATAAAATTGCGAAACGGTCAAAATGACCGATTCCGCGGTTCTAGTGTTAAGCGTATCGAAAAACAACAGCCGACGACCGAAGGAAAATGTTTAAATTTTTAATTGCCTGCCCGAGCGGCAATAAAATTTAAAAATTTGTTAACGGCTCATATTACACAAGCTCATATTTATTTATTGCCCGTTTAATTAAAGATCGAATGTTTATCGCCGGTAATTATTTTTAATTTTTGCGGCGAAAAAAAATGCGGACGCTCCTCTCGTCGATTTTGCGCGAAATGCATTGGCGACGATTAATTAAATGCTTTTGCATAATTTATTTTTTTTAATGTCTCACACTTGCAAAAAGTTTATGTCAATATGGATGTGTTTTATGTGCGGCAAATGTGCGCGAGTACGAAATGCCCGAAACACTAATTTTTCCAAGTGTGGACGCGGCCTAAGATTAGAAATGGGGCAACGTTCGGGCAAACCCACTTTTTTAATAACTCATTATATTACCATTAAAAAAAAAAACTTTGCAAACGTCCTCATCGACATATGGGTAATTCTGTTCTAACTGTTACTTTTTTGATTAAAAATTTTTCGAGTTTTCGTGCATATTATTACTCTATTTGATAGTAAAAATTAAAGTGCGAGAGGATTTTGCTACAACTTTAAAATATCGAGAATGAGAATCATATTTTATAATTTCCATGCCACGGTACTGACATAAAATAAATTTGGTAGACATTCTTCAGAAAAATTATTAAATTCATTTATGAATTGTATTGTAACATTTTAAAACTCTTTTTTATTGATTATTTAACATTTCAATAATCCATAGTAACTTATGTATAACAAATAATACATTAGAATTTATATCAAACATTAATCAACCCAAATCAAACACATTTCACAAAAATTAACTTAATTAAATTTTTTTTTGGTTTTCATCACAGCATTTTTAATTCTTAAGCTTCTACGCAGTGATACAGTTTCACGCGTCTTTGGCAATTGTTTAACTTCTTGGGATGAATTCTCCGATTTTTTTGTTTTTTGCGTCGTTCTGTTATTTATTTTTCCCACCTCATCATTTTGAAGAATAATCAATTTTTCTCATAGAAAAGTGTCTGCGTACATTCTTATTAGAGCAATAAAAACAACTTAATATTATTTATTAACAATTAAATATATTTTATTATTTTTTGACACGGTACTGACCGCCACGGTACTGACATTTTAAATTAAAATAGCAACTGTAATTTTTTGATTATGAATTTGATAATATCCTATTACCCTATAATTTAGGCCAATAATAAGTACAGAAATTCATTAAAAAAGAGGTATTGAGGGATAACGCATTACTCATTAAAATAAAAAATTAGCGCCCCTAAATAATATATTACTCATTAAAAAAAATGCAAATTGACTCAAAAATCTTTCGATAAATTTTTAAACGCGTTAAAATTAAGAAAAACCGAATCATTCGCGGACTTTAATTAAAACAAATTAAAGTCGCAGGTGTGGCGGTTTACATCCGTAAAAATTAATTAACAATTTGTTTGTATAATTCGATTTCTTTTTTTTTTTTAAATCGAACGGCGAAATTCGTCGACCGAGCCTTTTACATTCGAGAATGCGGTGTGATGTCTTTATGCAGCTTAAATAAAATATCAAATTTAAATAAAAACAATTATAATTATAATTCTTCGAAGATCTTACGCCTTCGATAATGTATTCACCAATTAATTAATGTACATTTAAAAAATACTTTCGGGCCATTATCATAATTTAACAAACTATTAATGGTAAACCCGATATGGGATTGCATAATAAATATCCTTACAACTATCGAAACCTTTTCGAAACAACGGTTTTTCTATATTTTATTAAGATTACTCTTAATGAAAAACCGATAGGTGTAAATAAATAACCATAAAACAAGCGAAAGGTTTGACATCGAAACTATAAATGGCTTTTTTCTGAAGTCGTTTCGTTCGTGAAAAGCGGTAAGCGCAGCTTTCCGTACAGTTACTCATTAATAAGAATGCAATTAAAAGCCACCCCTTCGCATTTTTCTGATGCAAATCGGCGACGGTTGGCCGCGTACCGGTTTTCTCCCGATTTCTCGATTGTGCCCCGCAAATCGAGCAACACAGTTCATTATAAAGATACCTCGAATTTTTTTTCAGATAATTTCGCTCCACCGGCTCCGAATAAAGCATTTTTTTCCGTGTTTCGATCCACTTTCGGCCGGGAAACAGCGTCGCACTCGAAAGGGTGCCGTGTGTGTGTGTGCAACCGCCCCATTTTTCTAATTCGAGAAAAATTAAGAGGCCGAGGGCTGGCGTTTACAAAGGAACGGGGAAAAAACGTACGTTGCGCCTAATTTTTGGGGCTTTGTCAGACGATTTTTGACCCGCATGCAAAGATTAGCTCAATTTACCTACACGAATTTAGTTAACAATCGATATTCGTTAGAAAGTTTCAATTATGTGAACTAAAATAGGTCACACATCCCTGTAG
The DNA here is from genome assembly GCA_036325965.1 of Sinopyrophorus schimmeli. Classification (NCBI taxonomy): domain Eukaryota; kingdom Metazoa; phylum Arthropoda; class Insecta; order Coleoptera; family Elateridae; genus Sinopyrophorus; species Sinopyrophorus schimmeli. Next base: position 645,087 of record JARFIZ010000395.1, read on the forward strand.
GTATTTCATTTAACTTCCTCACAATGACAACCCTTAATTTAAAACTTATTCCAAATGATATTTTCTCATGCCGTCCCAACTTCTGATGGAAGCGGCTCTTCGGCCGAGTTGGTCTCGGGCAGGTATCGCGCGCTGCCTTCTCATATTGGAACGTGAGCTTAGTTATGAGATTTTCGCTTTTTAAGGGATGTAATTTAATACCTCTTTTATAGTTGTAACTGTCTAAGGGTTAGAATAAGGTCACCGTAACTGAGTGCGAAATAGTTTCCTTGGTCTTTTTTTTTTCCTCCACGAAAAACATATTTTATTAATTTCTATTGGGTGCGAAGTATTTATGCGATTTCGGGGGTCGATTTTTTCGGGGAGGTCCTTTACGATTTTAATTTATTGCGCACATTTTATTTTTAGTTTCGAGATTTTAATGGTCGGCTGGAACGAGCGTCGCCGAGAAAAACGCGATTTTATTGCTTTTTAGCGGAAGACGCCGGAGGCTTGGTCGCTTTGGACCAGCGGTCTCCAAACTTTACGTTGCCGCGCCTCGCTTCCGCAGAAAACCGTGTAAATTGAAAACAAGGCGAACTATGCATCGATTGGTCGGTTACTTTTGGAAATTAGTTGATTTTTTTTAAGGGAAAATAGTTGTGAATTCTTTTCGTCAAAAAAAAAATACTATGTCTCTATGAGATTCATAAAAATGTATAGGGTAACCTGGTCCGTAGTGGGTCATGGTCCATACTGGGTTTTGCTGGCTACATTATCATGACGGTAGAGCTATGTTTAAATTTTTTAATAGCATATGTGGTATAATTACAAATAATTAAAATTCGGGCAAGCGATCAGTTGAAAATTTTGATTGGCTGGTTCAGATTAATTTGTTGGAATTTAATTTTGTTTTTTTCACAAGATATAGATATGAATATTTAAGACATTCATAACCTCAACCTAATACATTTCCATTTCTGCTACATTCTACCACTTTGATAAAATAGTGGTCATTTTTGATTTATTGAACTATGGTTCGTAGTTGGGAAAATATATGGTGGTCCATACTGGGTATGTGATAGAGCCATACAAAGCCTGACAAAGGTAGCTTAGTTAGCAGAAGATATACCGTCTTTTTCCAAAAATAACACACTGTCTTACTATTTTTTTTGGTCCAAAATACGCGCTAGGTCTCAATTTCGGTGGAGGGCCAAAATAAAAGTATATTTATATTTTTTTATTTAATATTTATTTTACACAGAATCATTTCTCTGAAATACCAGTATTGGGGAAGCTAAACATATTATTATTTATACTTAGTAAATCAACAGCATTTTTTAACGAATTCTTTTTTTGCAATTTTTTATCTAGGGCTTATTTTCGGAGGATGTCTTATTTTACAAAAAGTTCCGAAAATCACGATGGAGCTTATTTTCGGAGAATGTCTTATTTTCGGAAAAAGACGGTAGTAGTAAAGCCCCCCCCATTTTTCTGAAGTACACTACTTGTTGATTCGTCTTTTCTATAGATTTCTCAAAATTTAAAATACACTAAAATGGTTTTTGCTAGAAATCTTATTATCAACCAATATAATGTCCACTATGGACCATATATAGGGGTTCACAGTGGAACAAATGATATATAATAGAAATTATTAAATAAAATTTAATTTACCATAAAGTTTCAATTACTAATACTTTGTTTAATAATTTAAAAAAAATGTGTCGCACTATAGACCAGTTTACCCCATGCATTATTTACATTTATTTAACTTTTATTAAATGACTTAGTGCTTTTAACACTAGAACCGCGGTTATCGGTCAATTAGACCTTTAAGAAAAATTGGCCTTTTAACAATTAAATATTTAATGCAACACATGCTTTTGAACAGTTTTTAAAAACAATAAATGCCATAACTTTCACCGAATATAAAATCAAAATTGATTGAAATTTTAATTGCTTGATTTAAAAAAGAAAGATTTATGTAAAAATCTAATAAAAACGAAGATGTGTGCATTCGAGCGAAAAGTGGCACATTTCCGAGCGAGGGATGCAAATGAAGCGCGACGCGGAGCGGCGCGCTTCATTTTCCCGAGATCGAATGTGCCACTTTGAGCTCGAATGCGCACACTCGGTTTTAAGCATGATTGACAAAATTTAGGCCAATAAATTAGACAAAAAATTAATTTAATGGTTATCTCTCACTTGCACCTACGAAATTATCGTATCTTTTCGCTCGCTTCCACTTATTGCTATGGTAAATACATTTTTTGAACATAAAATCCATATTTACTAAACTAAATTTAATTTTTTGATTTGAAAGTGAAAAGATTAATTAAGGCAAATCAATAAATACGAGGATGTGCGCGTTCGAGCGAAAAGTGGCACATTTCCGAGCGAGGGAGGCAAATGAAGCGCGACGCGGAGCGGCGCGCTTCATTTTCCCGAGATCGGAATGTGCCACTTTGAGCTCGAATGTGCACACTCCACTTCAGGCACGATTCACAATAGTTAATTTATTTTCTAAAAAAATTTAATTATCCAAACTAATATTATAAAAGCAAAGTAACTCTGTCTGTCTGTCTGTCCGTCTGTCTGTTACCTTTTCACGCCTAAACCACCGAACCAATTTTGATAAATTTTGATATAGAGATAGCTTGCACCTTGAACAAGGACATGGGCTACTGATTTCGAAAAAATATAGTGAGCGATTCCTGTTATATTCAAAATATTACAAACAACCATCTTCAAGAAACTGCCTTTACATAATATTATTGCGAAACGGTCAAAATGACCGATTCGGCGGTTCTAGTGTTAAACAATTAATTTCCAAAAATAAACCCTACAACGCTTTTTTTCCATATTTTCCCCATAACTTTATAAAGCCGTTTTTCCCGACACACATTTTCAAAATCTTCATTTCGAGAGCAAATCCAAAAATGTACGTGCCCTCGCCAAACAAAAAATCCACCTAAAATACTCGAAGTAAACAATTTTAAGCAAACCGTCAGCCTCCTTATCGAAACTGATCTTCACAGAAAACGTGAAACTCTAAACCAAAACAATTTTTTTTCTCGTACGCCAGCCCAGCAGAATTATTTTGGGGGCGAATCCGAACCCTCAGGTGCGGCGCGTTAAAATTTAATAATCCCCCCCCCTCCCGGGCGCGCAGCTAACGAAAGTAATAAAATCGAGAGGCGTGTAAACGAAATAAAGAATACATTTCGGTAATTTCAAAGAGAAAACTGCATACCTGGCCGGTCTATTATTTTACCCTCGTGCATTCTTACACCCACTATTTAACTACCCCCCCAAAATGTAGAAGCTCTCTCACACCTGGCTAATTTAAGAATCTTTTCCGTACGAACGAACGTACCCGAATTCAAACAAAACCATTGTTAGCTGTCTCGTATTTAAAGAAATTATTTTTTTTTGTTGCTCTTTAGTAGGTAAAAATTCACACAAAAGTTTTAAGTAATTTCGAGACTCGATGTAAATCTTTGATTTTAAAAGAACTTTTACGGACGAACGAGCAGCTGGTTGGGGTGGATGTTAACAATTATGTAACCGCGGTTTTAATATTCAAGTAACCTTTTTTTTTCTTTAATAATAATTATGACTAATTATATAGAACGTCGGATTTTAATGGCCGAGGATTATGTAACGGGCGTATTGGTTTCTGAGTTAATTTCCTTCCAATTATAGAAAATTGGTAATAATTAAAAAAAATAATTTTTAATATCCAAAGGTCGGAATGCTTTTCGATACGTACACTGCCCGTCGAAAGAGAATGGACGCGCGAACTTAACATGGGAAGTTCGAGCTCCTAAAGTTAGAGGGCCAATCTTACATTAAATTAAAAATTGTATTAAAATTTGAAAGTTATAAATATTTTATTTTTTATATTGTCATTAAGTATACTAAACGTTTTTTAAGAGCTGACTGTACCTTTAATAAATTCGCATGTCCATTCTATTTTGACGAGCAGTGTACATATGCCTAGTATTTTTTTCTATTAATTTAAAAAAATTCGTATAATGGTAAACGACGAGTTTCGATCCGAATTGTTCGACGGCAGATTTAAATCGGGCACTAAAGCTTCCACCTCTTCACGTCCCACTTAAATGGTAACCCGATGACACAACATAAATATAAATAAATTAAAATAACTTAAGAAATGTCCCCGAATTCCTAAATGTTAACCCTTAATCGCGAATAATGTATATTATTACCCATACATGAGCTTGTATGTAAAAGAGCCCGAGCGTGCCGCATTACAAAAATTCGGCTATCGTGCGCTCGCCACGAACCGAAAACTCTAAAAGAACTCAACACCAGCGACTCGTTAGTTTCGATACGAAAAAATGTGCTTTACACGTTTCGACAACTGTACGTTTGTCGCGCGATTTGCATAACGAAACGTAATTCCGGGCCGCGATTTGCATACCTTTAACCGTACGGCGAAGAGGAAAAAAAATCGCCGCAAATAGGGGTAGGTACCGCGAAATTAGAATAATCTGAAAAGAAGTGGGCGCGTGTTGCCCCCTTTTTTGCATATTCGGCTCCCTCACCTGTCCGCCGCCGAAAACGTCGTCCTCACCACGTGGATCGCACGTGGACGTTTTTTAATGCGCGGGCCCCCCTCGACAAAAAAAAACATTTATGAAAATCGCGACCTCCAGACAGCCATCTACATTTATAAAGGCGAATTTGAATGACGAACATTAGAATATTCAATTTGTGATTCGATTAGAAGAAAATTCGGGGGGGACCTTTTTTTTTTTCGATTTGCTTTCGCAATAATGAATATGTAGCAGACTGGAATACGGTTAATAATATAAAATATAGTTAAGGGCAGCGCTAATTGTTTAGTCAATACTTTACACCCTGCGTGAGTCATTTTTTCAACCCCAACAACCAATCAAAAGACCGCCTTAATCACCCCCACCCCCCCGGCATGATATAATTATGTATTGGACACAATCAATAATTTACTTACAAATAATATACACTAAGCTGTAGCTTCGTATTAAGTCCGGCATTACCTTACGGTTGCAACAAAACAACGCTTTTTCCCCCTTCGCAATCGATATTTCGAGTTCACATAAGATTTTGCCCGTTCTTACTTGAGGGTTGTAATCAAGACATACGGAAAATACATCCCTTAATCGCTCGCCGTTCAAATCTTTCGACGCACACTTCTCCCATTTATTTAACTTTTCAAAACTGCGATTTGAGCCGTTTCACGCAATTAATGAATTTAATTTGTTACAGATATTTTTCAAAAATGCGTCGAAGCAAGAAAATTCAAGGTGAGTGCCCGTTTATAATTAATCGATTTTTTTTGAACGATTTTTTGGACGGGGTCCGCGTGAAAACGAGCGCCCCCCTTTCGGGCGTACGCAGCTCTCGAAAATCAAGTTTTAGAAAAAATCGAGTTTGATTTAATTCGACGTAAAAAAAAGTTAAGATGAGAACTAATCGACTTTTAATACGTGTTCGATTGCGACAAAAAAAAGTTTGGTAACTTCGGCGGAACGCGTTCGAGCCGTCTCCCCCTTTCTGTGGATAGACGCGAAGGGTTGTAGCGACATGACAATTTTAATAAGAAAATATTCCATGAATACGTATAGCGATATCGCGTCATTTTTTTTCGGTATTAATAATTGAAGGAATGAGGGGGTGGGTGCGCGTTTTGATGTATGCATTTAAGAGGCTCGCGCGCCCCCTCGTATATTTCCTTTGTTAAATTGGCGAAAGTCCAAAACTGTCTAAAAAATGGCAAGGTATCTCGCAATTTGATAAAAAATATATATAAACGCAATTTATACACCCCATTCTGATCTTGTTTTTATGGAGAACAATAACAACCCTCGTTCTTGAGAAGCGGCCAAGTCGAAGTGGAACGAAACGTTACATCAAAAGCGCAATCACCCACCCTCTTAGAGATGAGGGTGGAAACTAACACAAATTCATTATACAGTGTCTAGTATATAAAAGAGCGGTCCTGCAGGATATTGTAAATGCACGTCCCTAATTTCGAACGAACTACACTTGGCTCGCCGCACAGATGGGGATAAAAATCAATACGGCACAGAAAGAATATTTTTGTTTATTGGGGTTGAATACGCTGAAAATATAAAGAAGAAGAAAAAATTGCAATTCTTAATATTCATAGCGCTGAACCAAAGGGGGGGCAAAAAAAATTGTCGACGCCGAAATTCGTGTCTAACGACGAACGGGGGGCTCCCAAGTCCCTCAGCGATTAAATTTCATTATTACCTGCGCGTTTTTAAAATGGGTTCGTTATAAGGCCATTGTTCAAAAATTCTGGCCCAAATATGTCCTCCACAAAAGGACAATTTCTTATCAAAACTGCAGCGGGCCAGGTGCGGTTCGACGGGCGCCCTTTTAAGTTTCGAAGCAGAAATCGTTTGGGCGACAATGCGTACCTTCTTTAGTCAGGATCATCCCTTACGAAATTTTAACCATTTAACTACCCTTCCATTTTGGACAATACTGGCATTTGCACACCCTTTTTTCGTCGTCGTCACAGAACTTTTCGAAACGTAAATCTTTGTTCGAAGATCACAGACATTTTTAACCTTTTTTTTTTTTTAGTTCACGCCACATTTAAGCTAATTATATTTTTCGAACCTAACAATGACTAGAGAGCTCTGCAAAAAAATGAGTTGAAAAAAATCAAATTTTTAATTTAAAAAAAATTAAAATAAATTGTTTATAGATGAATCTTTCGAGAAATTTTTTTTTAAAGTCATTATTAATTGTTTTTTTAAGCGTTGGGCAAAATTTATAGTGTTTTGAATGAAAAAACAATAAAAATTAGTTCGTTTAATAAAACAAAGATTTAATTTTTTTTTGTTGTGCCAGGGTACTAACTTGCAGTTCAATAATGTTAAAAAAAGTCTTGAATATAAAATAATTGAACGGATTTGGTTGAAAAAAATTGATGTGGCAGAAAAGCCTCTTTGGAATGAAGTTTTTGAAAAAACGATTTATTATAGTGTTAATTTTTAGCAGAATTTTGGAAAATTTATTAAAAATTAATTTAGTCGGTTTATTGTTAGTTTGCAATCGACAATTTTGGGCGATTTAATTTTTTTTAAAGTAATTATTAATTGTTTTTTTAAACATTGGGCGAAATTTATAGTATTTCCAATAAAAATGAACAATAAAAATTAGTTCGTTTAATAAAACAAAGATTTAATTTTTTTTTGTTGTGCCAGGGCAATTGTTAGTTTGCAATTGACAATTTTGGAAAATTTAATTGTTTTTTAAAGTAATTATTAATTGTTTTTTTAAACATTGGGCAAAATTTATAGTGTTTTGAATAAAATAAACAATAAAAATTAGTTCGTTTAATAAAACAAAGATTTAATTTTTTTTTGTTATGCCAGGGTAATGACTTGCAGTTCAATAATGTTAAAAAAAGTCTTGAATATAAAATAATTGAAGGGGTTTTGTTTGAAAAAAATTGATGTGGCAGAAAAGCCTCTTTGGAATGAAGTGTTTGGAAAACGATTAATTTTAGTGTTAATTTTAGAAAATTTATAAAAAATTAAATTAGTCAGCTTATTGTTAGTTTGCAATCGACAATTTTGGGCGAATTAATTTTTTTTTTAATTAAAAATTCGCGTTGGACGAAGAGGCGAATATAAATAAAGTAGGTTAACAGTTTTATCTGGATGCATCGAAAGAATGCGTTGCGGAATAAACGTGGCGTGTCGAATAAAAATGCAAAATAACAATAATGCAGTTTTTTTCGCCGCCGTAATGAAGCTCGTAAAATTAGAATTGATTTTAATAATTTCCGTACCAAGTGCAATTTTATTATGAATGCAAATTACAGTACGAAACGGTTATTTTCTTTGCGGGACGTCTGCGTCCAGAAAATCGACGCAAGACGAGCGATAAAACTGACCGGAAAACCCTTAGTTTTCATCCATTTTCATGTGCTAATGCTTCCGCATATCCTTCCACATAACACTTCTCTCTTTATGCCCAGATTTGATGAATCGAAACGGGAATAATAACGAGTTAACAGCCCGATCATTTGCATACGTTTGTTTATTATGTTTAGAAGTGCAGATTTGTTTGCGTTTAATTTATTAATCGCCACTTTTTCGCTCGATTAGTTTGCTCTTTCGCATCGATCCGTTCGCTATGCGGCTCGGCGTTTTTATTTGAGGCAGCGGTCGCCAAACTGTGCGCGCCTCGCTTAAAAAAATCCAATTAATTTGAACGAGTTCGATAAATGCGAGGATGCGCGCGTTCGAGCGAAAAGTGGCACATTTCCGAGCGAGGGAGGCAAATGAAGCGCGACGCGGAGCGGCGCGCTTCATTTTCCCGAGATCGGAATGTGCCACTTTGAGCTCGAATGTGCGCACTCGGTTTTTAGCATGATTCACAATAATTAAATTTAATAATATTAATATTAATCAAAAATATTAATATTAATATTAATCAAAAATATTAATATTAATATTAATATTAATCAATAATATTAATATTAATTAAAATTTTTACTAATACTTCTTTAATACATTTTCCCGAGATCGGAATGTCCCACTTTAAGCTCGAACGTGCGCACTCGGTTTTAAGCGTGATTCACAAATATTTAATTTATCTTCTAAATAAGAATTCAAAATTACAAGACTGTATTATTTTTTGTACTTATAAAAGCCGTCTTAATAACTATTTTTAACTATAATCTGTGTCTTGGAATAGCTCGATTACGGTATGTACTGTTTTTAGGGTGTTGATTACTTCTTAGGCTGACTGTACATCAGAAACACAAAATCTCCGATTTACGGCTCAATTTTGCAATATTTCACGACGTTTGTTTCAATATTATTAAACATTTATAAGAAATTCATTCATTATTAAAGTTTTTTGTGTTTTTTTTTTATTTATCATGTAACAGTTCTCATATTGACCGACAAAAATCAAAAAAGGAAACACTTACAATGAAGAAGGAATTACAAAAAAAGTAAATAAATGTAGGGATGTATTTATACCGCAATTCTGCGATAACCGTCTTGCATTTTATACGTATAGGCGTGGTGGAAGTGAGTGGCGACTTATATTCAGCGGCCATCTAGCGGTAGCGGGCTTAAGTAACGCTTTACTACTGAAGCGGTCACGCTGCAATTATGAATTAATTAAAATTTATAAAAAATTGATAAAATTGCAATTAAAAAAAATTAATTTATCCGGAGACGTTGTAAAAACTACGATTTTCAAATTTCTTGTAATTTGAAATTAAATTTTCTTTTCGTGCCATGGACCAAGCGCGGTCCCGACGTCGTCGCTAAGCAAAACGGACTTCGGGCCCATGAATTTTCGGCCCGCCATAAACAATTTACGGATTTGACCGCGCGAGGCGTCGTTCTTCGTAAAAAGTGGCGCCGTTTCGCATTCAAAATGTTCACCAGAAGAGATTTGTTGAAGCGGGGCCGCGACAAAAAAGCGTCGGAAGAATGCAAGGTGTCCGATCGATGTTGTGGGGACTTACGAGGTCCGGGTCGACCGCGTCCGCGGCCGCGGTTGCGGCGCGAAATTTTCGTCGCGGGCGCGCACACCGCCGTCCTCGAAAACTTTTTAAACTGTTCGGACGGCGCGAGCGTTTGGCCGTTCGAAAGTGAAACGTCAAATGGGGCTTCGCCGAGGACGACGACGACGGCCCCGAAATACAACAAATTAAACGACGAAAACGAACGGGATGATCGATAAACAAATAAATGGACAATCAAGGAAATAGATAGATAAAGACTACAAGCGCCGCAGACACGTTTATATTTCCGATTGAATTATTTATGGCGAATAAAACAAATTTGATTACCGCACTTTTATACAGGATGTTATTGGTTTAGTGCTGTAAAAATATGAATGCGGCCTACACGGGAACGATCTTATCTTTTCGTATTAGTTTCTTTTTATATTTCCTCTTATTAAATCTTCCACTATATTTATAAAGTTGGGTGCGAACCCGCTCGTTTTCGGTTTTAATTGCGAAACGATTCGTGCGAACGAAAAATGACACGTTTTCCATAATTTCCAAAGCGAATTGGTGCCATTTTTTGATTCAGTTGTACAAATCAATTCTTCCCCGAAATTTAAGCTTATTATCATTATGAAAATTGTAGAATTTTAATTTAAATACATAAATTAAAACGCTTGGACAGTTAAATATGTTAGATATATGTAAGTATCGATTTTTCAAAATTCCCATCGTGCCAATTTTTGACCAAATTTAAAAGAGACGTCTTTTTGGGTTCTTGCATTAGCTATGTTTTGTGGTTTTAATGTAAATCAATTCAATTTAAATAGTTTTCGGTCGCTTAATTATAAAAAAAATGAACGAACAAAAATGGCACGTTTCCCATAATTTCTTAAGCGAAATGGTGCCATTTTTTGATTCAGTTGTACAATCGACATCCCCCCTCTTCCCGATGTTTATAAGCTTATTATTATAATAAAATTGTAGAATTTTAATTTAAATACATAAATTATAACATTTGGACAGTTCAATATTTTAGATATATGTAGGTATCGATTTTAAAATTCCCATAGTGCCAATTTTTTACCAAATTTAAAAGAGACGTCTTTTTGGGTTTTACAATAGCTATGTTTTGTGGCTTTAATGTAAATCAATCAATTTAAATAGTTTTCAGTCGCTTAATTATAAAAAAAAAATGGATGAACCAAAAATGGCACGTTTCCCATAATTTCTAAAGCAAAATGGTGCCATTTTTTGATTCAGTTATACAATCGTCCTCCCCCCCGATATTTATAAGCTTATTATTATAATAAAATCGAAGAATTTTAATTTTAATACATAAATTAAAACATTTGGACAGTTGGACATGTTAGAAATACGTAAGTAACAGTTTTTCAAAATTCTCAAAGTGCCAATTTTTGACCAAACTTAAAAGAGACGTCTTTTTGGGTTTTACGTTAGTTACATTGCGCGATTTTAATGTAAATAAATTAATTTAAATAGTTTTCGGTCCCTTAATTAGAAAAGGAATGTTCGAGGCGGGGTGGTATGGGTTTTTCAAAATTCCAAAAATTTGTTTTTGCTACTATTAAAATTTGTCCATCCAGAGACATCATTTGATAAGGACAATGAACAATAATTTTTAAAGTAGTTGATGAAATAACCGAAATAATAAATTTCCAAAAAATAAACAATCTCCTGGTAAATGAATGGAAGAAGTAAAGTGATTTTGGCACGATTTAAACAAATAAAAAAAATTTTTTTTGTGCTTACACCTTTGCTTTAGGTTATAAACATATGATTTATAGGGTCCTGCGATAAAAAACAAATCATTTTGGAAACTAACGGACACCCTACTATAGTAGTACTAAATTTTTTTTTTCCAAAATTAAAAACGCACTATTCTTTAATCAAATTAGTTAAAAGTTTGTTTTATGCAATTTGCGATAAACAAAGTGTTAAATCATATTTAGGAAATGAAAATTAAGTAATTCTGAGTCACTTAAACTATAACATTATTGATTTTTTACAATTAACAATACATACATTTTAAGCAAATTATAAAAATCGTTTTATTTTAGATTTTTAACCCAAAATTTTACAAAAATATTTATAAAAAAGTTTTCAAAACAAAATAAAAAGTTTGTGTCTTAGAATTACTAAGTTTTTCAAATGGAAAATGTGGGCACTTTTACTCCCACCCTTTCAGCCAACATTTTAGTAATCAAAACACTTAAACTATTAATTAAAAATTTTCAAATATTCCCCAAAAGTCATTTTTTAATAGAATTTCAAAAAGCGAATAAAAGCAACATTAAAAAAGCCCAATAAATCCGCGTCCCCTTCGCAATGCAAACGTTTAAAAATCCCAAAACGCGTTACAAGTCATAATTTAGGCGCGCCGGTTCTCGGGGCCCTAATTTATGGTAAAATTTCGGGTGGTTAAAATTTTAATTAAGCACAAAAGAAATTGAGAATGTTTACGCTCGTTTGTCCCAGCAATGCATACAAGAAATTCCAACAACTTTTGCCACAAAATAAACATATAATTTTATAAGAGTTTAATTGGCGTTGTTCGTACCGGCTCTCATAACATAATCGTTCGGTATGCAATTTTCCGTTCGTCCATTAAATACCTAAAGTTGTCCTGCATATGTAAGTAGCCTAAGAAAATCGCTGGCACAGTTCCCCCGCACTATTAGTTTATTTTTTTTTTTTGAAATCGTTTTCCGGTCGTTTACGTTAGAAAATTAAATAATTCGTCGAGTTTATTAGGTTTTAAATTATCTACTTATGGCGGTCGGTGCAGTAGAAAACTATTCGACGATTTTAAACCGCGCGCCTCAATCTCTGCACCAATGGGGCTACGCGCTAGGCTCTACTCGACCAATCGGGCGCTTAGAATGAAAAAATGAGGTTAGAGGCGCACGGAGTGCAATAAAAGCGATAAAATTACCTTGAATTTTTGCAGGCGACATTTGATCGAGTCCATGAATAAAATTAATCGCTGTTAGCCGTTCGTGGTACCAAAATAACAACAAAAAAAAAACTTCACTGTTTTCCGAAGATCTGCAGAAATAACAAATCTAAGCACATGTGTTAACGCAGCGCGAACATTTATTCTGGCTACTTCTATGATCGGGCGTGTCGGAATTTTAGCGCAAAGCCATTATTTGTTTAATTGTCGCGTTATAAATCTGCATCTAATAAATTTTAACGGTCGTATGCAAATCGCGCCCACGCCTCGTTTATCGGGCCCTCGCGCATGCAAATTAACTTAATCAAATAAAAGGCATAAGATGGGAGTTTTAAAGGTTCGATTCCGAAAAGCCATAAAGACTATTTCATAGCCGTGTCACTACAAGACTTTCCCGGTAGGTGTCAACTTTGCGGCTCGGCTCGGTTCTTGGGACTGAAAAACGGATCGACGACCACCGGTCAACTGGTCCATCTCACGGACTCCGCGTGATCCTGCACAGATGTATGTTGTGCGCGGTTTTATTCAGCGTGGCATATTTTAGCTTATTCCACTTTTTTTTTTTTTGACACCCAACTCTTTTTTTTTTCACGCAACACCACCATTACTACGTTCCCTTCGATAGCCGACCATCGGCCCGCATTCTTGGACAACAGGTGCCACCGGGCCAAAAAGCGAATTTTGGGTCGCAAAGGGCGCTACGACTCGAAAATTTTGGCGCGGAGCGGCCGCGAGCCGGACGCACACAGACGAACACACACACTCACACACATTACACCAAATCCAAAGTGCGATCTCGTTCAAAGTTGTTTTTTGAAAGTTAAGGGACGGCGGTCCTGTTCGGCGAGCCGATGGGGGTGTTTTAAGCGGGCGGCGGGGCGGGCGGGCAACGAAAAAAAAAAGTTAAGAATTTCGTGCGCTTATCTGCGGACGGATAAGCGGACTTTGACCGCGAGCGGCGCGTTAACAATTCCTCGATAAGGGGGCTGTTCGGGCAAGGGTCGGGCCGAGATAGTCGGGTTTGTTTTCTGATTCCGGAGGCGACGACACCGGGGGCCGGGGGACGGACACAAGCACAGCAATAGAAGTAACCAGAGCAATTAGACCGATTGATAATTACGGTAACTGATTGTAGCGTTCCACAGCGACGCCGACGCTATTCTGGCGCCAGGGTTGAGCGCCGGTCGAGTAGTTAGCACGCCTGCCGCATTTGCATGGCGCTACCGTCCGCCCCACCTTCCCGACAATGACAAACTTATGCCGCCGCCACGCACTCGAGCGAGACGGCAGGCCGTATTTTACTTTTTAAATTTTGAAGGGGGTGGATATACTATGTGGAAAGGAGAACGATGTAGAAAAATGTTGTATTTACCGTCGCATTAGGGGCGCACGAGACGGAGGGAGACGGGACGAGGGCGGGCGATCCGCGACGGGCGATATTAAATTGGAATCCACATTAAAACGTATCTCGAGAGAAAAACTTGGGAATAAGAGAATTGGAAGCGAGTTATTGGGGATTTTTAATGGGCGCAAAGCAAACACTGCGCGCAAAATTTTATATTGCAGAAAACTCACGAAATAGCGTACAAATTTATCATGTGCCCTTAGAGCGAGATCCTTCCTCGATATTAAACGGGATAGAACGAAACAGACTTACATTTCATTAAGAGGGTTGAGACGGAATGAAATTACATACCCCATAAGAAGAACCGAGACGCGGATACGAAACCCCTGGCTCGGGAGAGGGACGACGCTCATTCAAAGTATGCAATAAGTGAGACGAAGAGCGGCGGCGCCGCGGCGCTCTATCCCTCGCGCCAGAACGAGCGAGCGATATGCAAGTTAATTAATCGGTAAAGTAATGAGAATAAGGCGCATGCGTCTTTTCGTTGCAGGGGTTTGGGGTTTGGGGTTTGGGGTAGTCATCAACGCCAGCGCAGATTAGAAGTACACTCCAAGCGAAAATTACAGGCATTTTTTAATAACGTACGTACGCGTTCCGCGAAACCGGAAAAACTTTCGAACCGGGGGGGGTGGTGGTGGTTTGCCACCCTCGCGACGGTCACGACCTGACTTACTTTGATTGACGCGCTTCCCACCGACCTTTTAATATCAACTTCCTTCGCCCGTCCGCTCATCAATTCATTACGGAAATATTTATTTACATCGTTCTCTGCGCGCTTTTTTTTTTTAAACGAAAAGCCCCAAAACACACTCGCCTTATTACTAAAGAACTAATAAAAGCGACCAAACAATTCGTCTACGTTGAAACTTTCACGTAAACACAGACTTATCTCTTCTTCTTCTTCTTCGTCTCCGCCGCCGTCCCCAAAACTCTAACTGTTCATTTTTCATCAAAGACACGAACACTTGTAAATATTTTAATTCCGCCCCCAATTAATTATTTAGAGAGTCTATTTCATTCTCCGATGGGGATGTAAATTAATCCACACACAACTCGATGTAAATATCCAAAAAAAAAAATAAACAAATAGTTCAAGGCGAAATATCAAAAGCAAAAGTAAGTTTAAAGAAAGTTTTGTGCACGCACATCTTAAATTTTCATGGGGGGATGCGATTACGCAACAGTTGGCTTTTCGTGAAAAGCCAAGAAAACTGTTCGTTTTTCGAATTAATTTTTTTTCCTGCTCCTCCGCAGCCTCCGCGACACGCGCAATTTTTACTTAAATTTAAGGATCAATTAGCCTAATTACGCCACCTACGTCTTTTCTCACTTTATTTTATTTTAGTCGCAGTAGCGCGAATTCCTAATTCGTTTTTCGTTTTTCCGATCGATTTTTTGAGGTTTTTTGAGGTTTTTCGCAGTTTGGCGAGAGGAAAAGCGTAAACAAAGCGTGACGGGTGGGGGGGCGATGAACTTACTGTAATTTTTCCTATTTTAAAGTAACAATAACTTTTCCACATTATCGAAGAACTGATAACTAATATGTACAGGATAAGTCACAATAAACACACACACACTGATTGGTATTAGAAGCACATGTTTACCATTGTACCGCGCACATTTAATCAGGAAAGAGCACTGGAACGGTGCGATTTTCGCCGAAAACGTTTCTCTTTATGTGCCGGAAAAACTGTATCACTATTGGATGTGCGATTTTTACGCGAAAATTAAATACGTGAACTGAACTGTCATCGCGGACGATGTTATCCTTACGCGACCGCGTGCACCGGTCGTCCTGTTTCTATGGCTATCCGAGATGCTCTGGCCAGAAGTCCACTGGCCAGCGGAGGGGCGGTGTAATTACAACAGAGAGGGGACTGGACGCTAACAATGTAGTTAACATATCTTTTAATGAATCCTTCTGCAAGGTCCTAGCATTACGTTTTCGAAAAACTACCACCTTTTAACTTTTATCATCGACCTTTGTCAGTTTTTGAACGACCTCATCAGCCTTCCATCCAAATCCATCAATTATGCATCCGAATTGGAAAAACGAGAAAAAGTGCTTGGGCAAAAAAGGCCCAAAGGGGGCGAGCGAATTGTTTCATATCAAACAAAACAGTTAATTCGCAGTTAGTTAATCGCTCGATATTGTGCTTACATCTTTCACAATACTCCTTGTAGGAGTTCAAAGGTCCTTTGTAACGACTTTGTAACATTATAACCCTATAAAATTTATAAAGCCGTGTTTAACATTTTATTTAATGTTCTAACAAAGATGCAAAAGCTCGAGAATATGAAAATGCGTTCGAGCATTTCGAAATTTTAATGAAGTCCTTCGAAAAAAGTGCTCGTTTCGGCGTAAAAGGATGTTCAGATTAAAATTTAATTTTGATCAAGAACAGAACACTTTTGCAGCCCGAAATTGGCGTTTAAAACAACTTTATTAAAGATAAATGGTTTGGAGAAACCAAAAAAACACTGATGATGGTTTTTGAAAACGATAGGGCCATTTTTAATAGATTTGGATCCATTTTATTTTAGACTTGGGTTTTTTATAACAAGCAATGATAAATATTCATTGATTTCTACTCAAAATAATTTCAAATTACAACAATCAGTTAGGGAGCTCATAGGTCTTTGCATTCAAACTCATGCATGGACCATTGAACTGATACAATTTCAAAAAATATCTGTAACAGATTAAAAATAATGTTTTAATGAGTAAAAAGGTTTGCATAAACACTTAATTAAACTAAACGTTGTTGTTTTTGAGATTTTGGACATGAACTGTTTACTAATGTTTTGATTATCATCAATTTTGGAAAATTACAAATATTATCTTAATTTTTATTTAAGCTTGTATAAAGTTATTGATTACCGTAACGCACGGGGAAGCGCTCAGTAAAACATAATGTAAAAAATCAATACTCTTCAAAACTACTTCCTGAATTCTTTGGAAATTATCAATATCAATCGATTCATCTTCAATCAACCAGATAAGCAACAAAGGGCTTAGATTAGATGACAATTAACACCTTTTTGATTAATAATATACATTATTTTAAATCAAATGAAGAAAAAAATCAATATTATCAATTCTCGCTCCTTGAGAAGGTCAGTATCAAATTTTAAATCTCATGGTATTTAGGACCAAAGCTATTTTCCCATTAAAATAATGCAAAGCGACTTAAAAACGGGCATTGGCGTCTTCCAGAAATGTAACACAAAGCTGTCCCGTATCAAAATCATTGATTTTGAGACAAGTTATACTGCGGTTAGATGTTTTATGAATCGAATCGAATTAAGCGAGGGTATTTTAGTAGTTTAAAAGAGAAAAGGGGGTTTAAATAAAACTTTGAATGGAAGTCATCTCCGTAGATGACCCAGTGGAAGAGGTGGCTCAGCAAGATCGATCCCTCAAGGACGATCCGAATTAAAGCAATAAAAATGCGAAACAATACAATAAAACAAGTGCGTGCCCTTAAGAATCGGGTATCGAAGAACGAAGGGATGCTGGATGCTGGAGCTGGTGATGCTGCGGAGGTTGCGTGGCGCTTTGTCCGCCGTAGAGGGGGCTATTTGCATACCGGTAGGTGACAACTCGCGTGCGGGCGTGGTTTTCTCGTCCAATCCCAATGTATCCTTGCGGGCATTGTAATGTACGAGAATGAACCTGCATGGTTCCTAACCGGGTTCTTGAAGACCCCAGGTGAACCCACCCACACATACACACACACACGACGCGAATTCAAGAGTCTATTATAAAATCTTCCCTTGTCTATGCTTTACTGCTCCCCGGTTTCCCTTTCTAGGTCTCGGTCAGGACGAGATGTTCTCCTTCGACCTTTGCTCGAAAAGGATTATCAGACCTCGTCCTGAAAGCGCTGCGACGCTCCCGTTCCCCACGCGAAATCCAAAATTTGAAAAGTCATTTTGGAGTCGATCAAGAAACTGATTGGGACCTTCCTCTAGATAAGAGGACGAACATGGTCGTTCCCAGATTCGCAGTATGAGAAATTGTATTAAGGTTACGATTCCTCTGAAAGCTCAGATTATTCCACTTAAGGGTTGCTAAATCCACAACTAATCTTTGTTAATTCACCAGGGATTTATACCTTATTTCTGGCATTGATTTCTGAATGAGAAAATCTGAGCCCCAAAAAAAAAATAACGAGCGAAAATAATTTGATACGAGTTTTAAATATTCATGGCAGAGAAATGAAACGAGTTTCTCACAGAAAAAGATCGGCAGTTGGATACCTGGACCTTAACAGTGAATGAAAGTGAGGACATTAGTTAGTTTTGGACGGTTAGTAGCCCAGAATATCCATCATTTGACCAAAACACCAGTCGAACAAAGAAATGGCCGGATTAAACTCGGCTTAAACGGCTCGATAAGTTTACTGGTTTATTGTGACCTACCCCAATGTCGTCATTATTGAACAATGAAAGGACATACACTTCTCCGATTTTACCTGCGGATCCTTTTTATTATGAAAAACATCTTTTCGCTTCGTTTCTATAATTTTTTGATTTCGTTTCCTGTGCGTCTGATCGCGTCCTTTTGTCACGCAGAAATGCTTGGTGCTTTTCGTGCGAGCGCCTACGAGATCTCGATATTTGAGATAGTTTCGATCGGATAATTATTTTGCAAATCGTGTTTTTTTTGAATGGGAGGTAATTTAAATTTTTGCTCGGCGATAATTTGGGTTTTTGAAGGATTAAATTGGTTTTGGTCGGGTTGTGCGACGCAGGGGCGTCTTTAAAATATATTATGGAAGGGTTGCAGTGGCGGCGCCCTTTCTAAGATTGTTTCAAATTTAATTTAATTCAATCTCGGTTTTAGGAGATTGTATTTAAAAATAATTTTTGGTTTGAGATGATCGATTGCTGAACGGGCATTGCTTTCGATTCTCAAACCATACAAGGGTTTGTTGGTCTTTTGGGCGTGTTTTTGGGGTAGTGCACGTTTTTGACTGTTGCAGTTTTAAAACTCTAATAAGTTTTTTTAAAATACTTCAATCGTGGTTTAAAAAGTTTTTTTCGTGTTTTCAAAATTTTAAATGAATTTTTAAATGGCAATACGGGAGTGTATGGGCCGAAGTAGTATGTTTGAGGGTCTTGGAGAGTATATAGCCCGATCGAGGCTGATTGCATGGACCAAGCTTTTGTGGAAAGGTAGGGGAAAATATATTTTTATTTTAGAAAAGCTACTGCAAATTAATAATTAGGTAATATATATAATATTAAAAAATTGTATCAAGAGGGCACTTGCGCCCCAATAAACGACTTCATTTAGCCACCAAAAGGTCTTTTGGGATTGAGGGTCGAGCAAAAATCTTCAAAATGGAAAAATTCATTAGATTTTGAGGTCGTAACGTGCAGAGGTAGTGCTGTAGTTAAACTTTGTAAATTACAGTCGAACCTCCATAAGTTGAACCTCGATACACCGAATTTTTTGATAAGTCGAATTATTTTTAGTCTCCGTTCATTTTCGACTTATCGAGGTTCGACTGTATTTATAAAGCACGTTGTAATGCAATCTTTAAATTGATTGTGCACCACGAATGGTTTGCTCGATATCAGTTTTTTAGCAGCGATAACGAAAATCGCCCGGCCTGTTTATCGATGCTTGTATAACACTTTCGAATTTACTTTTGTGAATCATTTCGGCCAATAACATTGAACAAAGCAGACGTGTTATTAAAGCCTTTGTGTAATTACAGGTAAATGCATACGAAATTAAAGTAATTCGCCACGTTTTTCCACAAGAAATTCGTTTAATTAATAAGTTTTCTATTTGTTTCAGGTACCGAAGGCCGAAGTGAGTGCGCGAATTTCGATTTTTGCAAAACCGTAGTTTTTTGACCGAGTGACCACCCCTCCCAGTTGTAAATATTTTTGGGCCCCCCAAAATCATTCAAACGTGCGTTTTTTTTATAATGTTGTATGCGGGAGTGTTGGGACCGAACTTATGGGGGGCGGCTGCTCCATGCCCCCCCAACGTTTGATAGAAAAGGACCGGGTTCTTCCACCGTGGGAGAAGAGGACCGAAACGCCGTTCAGGTAGGCGATTTAAATTTTTTCTTAACCTTTCGCGTACTAGGAGACTACATGTCACATGCTATACTACGTCGGGTTCGCCATACCCCGAAAATAAAAACAAATAAAATCCAAAAAATTGTACTCTATGACAATTCAAATCGTAGATTCAGTTCTGGCGTAAATATTGATCTAAATTTGTGGAACTTAATTAATAAATCGTTTAGCTGTTTAAGAAAAAAATTGGGAGAGCCCCCTTCGAGACAGAAGTGATTTACGAATTATTTTGAGGCACACAATTTTTTTAATTTAAACGAAAACCGCTTTTTTTGATATGTATTGAAGGATGACAACTTTAAAAAAATCGTAGGTCCACTTCTGCTAGAAATATCGTATTCATATTTTGTATAGCACTTATTAGATGGTTTAGGCGATGGGAAAAAAAAATTGGGGGGTCGTCCTTAAAGCGGAACTCGTCCGCGAATTTTTTTTTAAATCTTATGCGCTTTCAAATTTAATTATGTTAAGAGCCGTGAACTTTAAAAGATCATAGGTCGCTTTCTGAAGAAAAAATTGCGTTATTTTGAACAAACATCGACGGGCCTTTTGAAAATTAGAAAAAAAAATTGTGGGGCTTTTTGCCTAAAGCAGAAGCGGCTCAAAAATCCTTTGATATAGCTGAAAATGTGCGCTTTTTACGTTGACCCAGCGGTTGCCAAACTTTAAGCACGATTCACAACAATTTATTTACTTTCTATGCAATTTTAATTAAAAATTACAGGACCGTATTTGTATCGGGTACACCAATCTCAGATTTAGTGCTTTTAAATAAAGTTATTTAAAAAAATAGACAGTATACCTCTTCAGCATATATAAATAACCAAAATTAATTGTTTTAAATTGAAATAGAGAAGATTTATATAGACAGATCCAATAAATGCGAAGTATGTGCGCGTTCGAGCGAAAAGTGGCACATTTTCGAGCGAGGGAGGCAAATGAAGCGCGACGCGGAGCGGCGCGCTTCATTTTCCCGAGATCGGAAATGTGCCACTTTGAGCTCGAATGCGCGCACTCGGTTTTAAGCGTGATTCACAATAATTAAATTTAATAATATTAATATTAATCAATAATATTAATATTAATCAATAATATTAATATTAATCAATAATATTAATATTAATCAATAATATTAATATTAATTAAAATTTTACTAATACTTATTGAAACAATTCGCCTTCCAATGCATTACTCCGCGATCGGAAATGTGCCACCTTGAGCTCAAATGTGCACACTCGGTTTAAAGCGTATTTCACAATAATTTTGGTCACGAAAAATTAGTAAATAATTTTTATCGTTCCTCTCGCTCGTACTTATGCTTTTGTTGTATCTTTTCGCTCGCTCCCACTCATTGCTATGGTAAAAATAGGTTTTTCGAACATATAATCGAAACGATCGATACGGAAATCGTACAACTCAAAAATTGCACAGTGGCGGCGGGGCCGAACATCTTTAATTGCTGGGTTCTGGCAATTAAACCCAACAACCAAATCCACCAACAAAAGGCCTCATTTAAATGAAGGCCCATTAAGTAATTACGAGGAATTTAAATTATAACAACAGTTGTGTTCTCACAAAGAAGTTTAGGTAAAAATTAACGTCGTGTAATTATCGTTAATAAATACGGATTAAAATATGGGGTTTAAAAATAACAAACAGTTACGCTTAATACTTCTTGCCCCCACATGGCACTAATTATCGATGCATTGAACTAATGAACAATCACACAAATTACAGGATGTGACGTAATTTTGTACGTTTTGTGCGCGAACGTTTTTATATCCACGTTATCGGCGACAAATTGATGCGAAATCATTTACGCTAGAATTGTTTGAAAATTAATAAACAGAAAGGCAAAAAAAAAACGCAAGGAGAAGTAATAACGTCAATTACGCAGCGCACGAAACGTTGCAATACTTCCAAAAAATTCGAAAAAGCGATCTTTGCCAAATAAACGATTTAAATATAAAGTTTTTTTTAGCGTAGCGAAACGATTGAATTTTAATTTCTTTCGAACTGGAAACGTTCCCACAATTAATAACACCCAAAAATGTATATTTATATTTTTCGCATAAAAGTAAATCTGCTAAAAGTCGTTAGCACGTCTTGCCTTCGGAGAATGGCCTGTCCGTTCGGTACACACCTGGGTTGACGATGGTTAGTGGTCGATTTGCATCATAATGGTTTATTCTCTTCGCCCTAACCGACCAAATTGTTTCTCTTCGTAAAACTGCTTTTCGAATTTGATTTCGACGCGAATGCACGACTAGACGGTCAGTAAGTGTCACTGGGCCGGCATCGCGAGTCTCGTAATTACGAGGGGTGCATAATTATTCAAAACTAACCGAGCTTCGGGGAACCCCTGGGAAATGTCCGTGTTGATTTATGGATAATTAATACGCCGCGTACGGAACCTAATTTTTTCGCGAAATGCAGTCACGCTGTTTTTTTTTCGGCGTTTGCAAAGGCAATTTATTTCGGGACGAGGATGTTTTTGCGATAATAACAATTTTTTTTTTTGGTTGGGAAGTCGCAGCTTTTAATTTAGAGCTGCGTTTCTTCGTCCAATTTTTTTTGAAACGAAAAGGCGAAACGTCGACAATTATTTCTATTTTTTAATCGGGCCGGAATAAACAACGCTTTAAAAAATTCTCGGACGTCCAATTAACTCGCTTTAGATTTTTTTTTTTTTTTTTTGGGAAAATTGGCACGCTTTTCTAAATATTTCTATTGTTATACGATTAATTAACCATTCGAATTTCGCAATTTTTGTATTGAATACGATTTATTTATAACGCGAAATTGAATCATTTTTATTTTGGATTTCGCAACGAAAACCGAGGATTATTTTCAATTAACGGCTTTGCTATAGTCAATATTAAAAAGTAAAAAATTATGTTGCCAAAGAACTCGGAAAATTCGTTCTTTGTGCCCACGCAGCACATAATTATTCGTTTAATTACAAAAATTGCGATAGAACGAAATCTAAGCCATTGTCAGCGGTCCCAAAAAGTTCAATAGCTTAAAATCATCTTGCACGGCGAGAAGTTTTACGAAAAAACTCATAGAAAGAAAGGAACTCGATTAAACAGCAATTGTGTGCCGTTTCAACCAAGAATTTTCCAAAAATTTGATTTTTTTTGGGTTTAGAACGCGTCGGACGTGCGAAGCGAAAATTTTGGGCTCTCGTGCGATTTTGCGTGGGCGTAACAACGACGATTTAAATTAAGAACACATTTATGCGTTATTCTTAATTGTTTTCTCCACCTCCAACATAAGCGTTCATCATTAGAATAGTTGCGCGATTGCCAAACATCTTATTCACAGTATAAAAATACCTTTATGCTTTAATATTGTGTTGGAAGCCGTTACTGGGACATTAATTACTTTATACAATGTCACCTTGGTTATTAATTTCGCTATTTTTTTATTATTTGACGTAAGAGATTTTTTATTTTTAAATACTTTTTTCGTGCGGATCGGATTTATCGGGAGGCGGTTTAATCAAACGCTTTTCGCGCTTTGATTTGCTTCTATTTTGCGATTTTAATTAATTTCAAAATAATTATTAGAAGTCGGAAACACAGTAAGCGGCGTCGCGGTTTTTGGGACTTAAAATATTGGGTTGGCAAAAAATCAATTTCGCTTTATTTTCAAATAAAACTCAAAAAATGAATTTTAATCAATTATAAATGTACCATTTTGTTCAACGACCTTTCGCCATCTTTCTGGTCACTTTGCGATTGCACATTCCTTGATCTATCGGTCGTTATCAGAAAAAAATTGAACCAAGTGCCATTTCAGGTCATAATCTTTAGCAAAATTTTGTAAAGAACAATATAAATAGAAATTTGATGGAGGGGAGCCAGAGCTGTATGATAGATTTCACATTAGGGCCTAACCAAACTCCAATAATTTTTGACGAGTCACTATAGTTGTGCGAGGTCGAGCGTTGTCATGGTGGACCATAATTCTTTTGCGATTATCCAATTCTGGTCGTTTATCTTTGCTTGCTTCCTCCGATTTCATCAGTTTTTAATGCAATTCAGATTTTGATATGGCTTACGGTAGTTCATTGCGCTTGGACCGTTGACCAAAGCGATTCAAAAAAAAATTGCAACGCCACGAATTTGTGAAAACCGAAATTACTTTCTTGCCAAACCAATAGTGAATCTAAATGGGAATCGAAACTGTTTATTATTTCTGTTAATTTAAAAAAGTGCTTTCTGATTGCTTTTGCACGAGAACAGTAATCTTCGTTTAAAACGCTCCATTTCAAAGGTCGTAATTTGAGTTCTTTTAATTTAAGTATCGATCAATAGGCTTCTTGGGTAAATAGAAATTAAAAAAACAAAACCGAAAAAATTACTATTTCGTCCACCGAAGTGCGCAGTCTTTCCAAATTTTTATTGAGGACTTCTGCTTTTAATTTTTTCAAACTACAGTAGAAACTCGGTTATCCGCACTAATTATTGTTGCAGCTCATTCGGATAATCGAAAATTCGGTTAATTGAATGTACATATAGAAAAAAAACGGGGCGTTTCGTAATCGTGCTTAAAACCGAGTGTGCACATTCGAGCTCAAAGTGGCACATTTCCGATCTCGGGAAAATGAATCGCGGAGTAATGCATTGGCGAGCGAATTGTTGCAATAAGTATTAGTAGAAATTTTAATTAATATTAATATTATTAATTATTAATTAATGATAATAAATACGAGGATGTGCGCGTTCGAGCGAAAAGTGGCACATTTTCGAGCGAGGGAGGCAAATGAAGCGCGACGCGGAGCGGCGCGCTTCATTTTCCCGAGATCGGAAATGTGCCACTTTGAGCTCGAATGTGCGCACTCGGTTTTAAGCGTGATTCACAATAATTAAATTTAATAATATTAATATTAATCAAAAATATTAATATTAATATTAATCAATAATATTAATATTAATAAATAATATTAATATTAATATTAATCAATAATATTAATATTGATCAAAAATATTAATATTAATATTAATTAAATTTTTTACTAATACTTATTTAAACAATTCGCCCTTCAATGCATTACTCCGCGACTTCCCAATTTGAAAACCTCTGTTGTAATTCCTAAAAAAATTAATACGCGACCAGGTTCGGACGTCCGCGCGCCCAGCCAAGTGTGAATTTACAAAATTTAATCAATACGAGGATGTGCGCATTCGAGCGAAAAGTGGCACATTTTCGAGCGAGGGAGGCAAATGAAGCGCGACGCGGAGCGGCGCGCTTCTTTTTCCCGAGATCGGAAATGTGCCACTTTGAGCTCGAATGTGCGCACTCGGTTTTAAGCGTGATTCACAATAATTAAATTTAATAATATTAATATTAATCAAAAATATTAATATTAATATTAATCAATAATATTAATATTAATATTAATCAATAATATTAATATTAATATTAATCAAAAATATTAATATTAATATTAATCAAAAATATTAATATTAATATTAAATTAATTAAATTTTTTACTAATACTTATTTAAACAATTCGCCCCCCAATGCATTACTCCGCGACTTCCCAATTTGAAAACCTCTGTTGTAATTCCTAAAAAAATTAATACGCAGCCAGTTTCGGACGTCCCCGCGCCCTTCCAAGTGTGAATTTGCAATCAATACGATGATGTGCGCATTCGAGCGAAAAGTGGCACATTTCCGAGCGAGGGATGCAAATGAAGCGCGACGCGGAGCGGCGCGCTTCATTTTCCCGAGATCGGAAATGTGCCACTTTGAGCTCGAATGCGCACACTCGGTTTTAAGCACGATTACGAAGTGTCCCGTTTTAACAGGAAAAAACTTAGTGAAATTGAGGGTTTACTGTACATTACTTTGTATGTTGGTCGAGCTTTCACAGTTTCGCCCGAACCCACCCATACCCGAGATAAACCCGAGAAAAAAGGCGTAATTAAGAAAAATAAGCAAAGGTACATTAAACATAAGACGTATTTTAGGTTTTGCACTAAACAAAGGTCTGTTCGGACGTTAAGTAAAGACCGACAACAACCCACAGAGGGGTAATTAGCGTTGCGTGACCGCCGAGTGATTAAAACATAAATTACTGCTCGAAGGAAATTATTTTTGACGTGCTTACTTTAGGGGTTGATTTTATTTTTTGCGACCTGAAAAATCTATCTTTATCTCGGGCCGAAGAACTTATAATACAGATCCAAAATTAGTAATGGATTGTTAAATGAGAGTGGAATTCGAGATTCGCCCGGAATAAGTGCGTCGAGCGTTTCGTGCGGGCTTACGTAAACGCACAAGATGCGAGGGTTTGCCGAAGAAATAATTAGGAGAGTTGTAGAATCGGGCGAACGGGGGGACGTTCGATTCGGACGATTAACATAGATTAGCATAAAGCCGGAATTTATAAATAGAAATTATTATCAAACAAAGTCGCGCACCTAAAATCACACCTATAAAAGATTAATTTACATGCGTAATGACCAAAAATGCCATGCATTAGTTGCGATAAGGATCTACATGGAATATCAGTGAACGCGTAAATACAGTCGGCCTGCGCGTTCGTCGCCGAATTTTGCTCTGCACATCTAACAAACGCTTTAATCTGTCGTGCTAATAAGCGGGTTTATATTCGTGTCAAAAATAAGACTGCGCTGTTGAAATTAGGTTTAATAACCGACAGATGTTACGTTTAAAAGCTCGTTTCATATAAAACTTTCGTTTTACCGAAACTCGATGTTTTTTCGTTTCCAAATATTCGTTTTTTGGATCAACTCGACCGGCACTAGAAGAGCTTTGTTAAAAAGCTCCATTGCACAGTTGCACTAGGCAAAAAAATGCACAGTCACCATAACAACGAGTAAACATATAAATTAGAGCTGCCAACATATTAAAAATAGAACGTAAAGCGTAAATTAAAAATAATTTATATTTATTTATTTGTAAAAAAATCCTGGTGGAGCCATTCGTTAGGTTTTTGTCAATAGATCTGTCGTGGAGTTCCCGTGGGCACAGTTTGAGAGTCGCTGGTTTAAGGTTTTTGCTTTGCTTTTATTTAAATAAATTTTTGAGTCGAGCATTTTCATATTACACGTTTTAAATGTTTTGAAAAATTGTAACGTGATTTTTAGAAAAGGTAGAATCTTGTTATTTTATAAATCGATCGAGAGGTCTCTGAGTAACATACAAAAAATCGGTAGAGTCCTTCGTAGAAGGAAATTAATTGGCAGATTTTTTATTCGCGAATGTTTTCCAATCTAAAATTTTTGGATAATTAAGTTTTTAATAATTTTGGTTTTCTGTTAATAACTCTGTTATTTTTTTAAATATTTCTATACAATTATACATTGCTCAAGTCAGAAAAACAATAATCTTTTTATTTCTGCTCAAGTTAAATGGGGTCCCTATTTAAAGTAACAAAATTGGTGCCCAAACGGGGATAAATAATGCCCCGAAAATTTTTTCGCTTTCGCCATCGTAAATAGCGTGAAAAAGTAGCTCAAAAAGGTTTTTACAGAATTAATTTATTTCAATTAATAAGGAAGTTAACAAAATAGAAACTGCAAAATTAATAATTTTGGTTTTTTCGCAAATAACTCAATTATTTTTTAAAATACTTTTAGACCATTATACGTATATTATTGTAATCGAAAAAAAATAAGCTTTTAATATCTGCAAAAATAAAATGGGGTCCCTATTTAAAAAAACAAAATCGGTGCCAAAACGGTGAGAAATAATGGCCCGAAAATTTTTTTGATTTCACCATCGTAAATAGCGGAAAAAAGTAGCCTAAAAATGTTTTTACAGAATTAATTTATTTCAACTAATAAGGAAGTTAACAAAATAGAAACTGCAAAATTAATAATTTTGGTTTTTTGCAAATAAATTAATTATTTTTCAAAATACTTTTAGACCATTATATATCATTGAAATCGGAAAAAAATAAGCTTTTAATATCTGCAAAAATAAAATGGGGTCCCCATTTAAAATAAGAAAGTTGGTGCCCAAATTGTGACAAATAATGGCCCCAAAATTTTTTCGACTTTACCGTCGTAAACTACACAAAAAAGTGCCCGAAGAAAGTTTTTACAGAATCGATTTATCTTTACTAATAAGAAAGTTAGCAAAAAGGGGTTTTCGTGGAAAACCCCTTCTTTGGTGGAAACTCTTTTTATATTAAAAAATCGTTTTTATCAAATATCTCCATTGTGTTGAAAGATTTTCCTAGACTGTTTGGTGTCGTTAGAATCGTAAAAAAATAAGCTCTTTAATGAAAGCAAAAAAAAAATACAGCGCCTACTTGATTTAACGAATTTAGTGCTGGTGTCGGCCCCATTAAAAGCAACTAAAACTTCTAAGTTTACCATCGTAAAGAGTGGGAAAAAGAGTCAGAATAAAGTGTTTTTAGAATTGATTTATTTTAATAAATAACAGAGTTACAACTGATTAAAATTTTATGTGGTTGAAGGCCAGGTCCAAAGTGGCTGTAGCAAAAATTAATTTACCTTTGTAAATATTTCCGTTATTTCTAAAAATTGTCTTAGGCTATTGGGCATTATTAGAATGGCAATAAAGTAAAGGTACAATTTTTTAAATATAATATACAATAACTCATTATTTAAAAAAATGTTTTTGTTTGTTGCTATTTCATGAATTGATTAGTCCTGCCACTTTTCGAAGTTTTGATTTAAACGTTCCAAAAGCTTCAACCCTTAAAAAAGCCAAACGTTACATTTCAGGGCTTAGTTTCGTGCGAAAAGAAAAACACAGAGCCCGACCAGCGGTTCGCAAACGGTGTGCGATACAAAGGTTTCGAAAGTCGTCGTCGGCGCCTTCCGACTTAATTTTAACTTTTTCGCCCTTTTCCATTATCTTTCATTTTAAACGATTCAGACAGGGCGTTCGGAATTAACGGCTTACGTCTTGTTCGCACCTCGCACTAAGACAATGCCCGTACCTGGCTCCGGCCATCGATCGGGACTCGGGACAAAGAAACATCCCGGAAACTGTCGCCACCAGGATCACGTGTGAAATTAATAAATGTGCACGCGATTAAACTAATGAATTTTTTTTTTAATTCGAGCTTTGCGTGCGCCCGCAGCTTTTCGCGTCTTCGAGGGCCGCAGCGGCCCCGGGCGAGCGGCGAGGGTCCGATGAAGACGGCGGACGCTCTCGGCTTGTTGAAATTTTTAATAAAAGAAAAAGCGGGTCAGATCGTCTCCGGAGAGACAAAGAATCAATAAACTCGGGAGCTAATTTATTCTTTCGAAGACAAACAGATTAATAAGAAGTGTTAATTGAAGAGAAGTCCTAATTAAATTAGACTTATTAAACGTGTTTGTGTTTTTAGATCGTCTAAACGCGCATTTGTGTTGTTCGAGGACAAATATTGGACGTCTTCGTTAATTATCAGTGTTTTCTTTTAGTGTTTATAGTTGGTTATTTTATCTCGATTCCAATTAAAGATCGTCCTGCTCCCTTTGTTTCCTCCTTCATCAATGATTGCCTTTTAATTGAAAACTCTATTTTAGGATGGCACTTTCGAGGTTCTCCGAACGGGAGAGAGCGAAAAAGTCCTGACTCAATTAAACTTACCTAATAAAGACTAATTTTCCTTCTGGTGTTGATGAACCTCCTCTCCTAAAGAATATTGCTAATACCGTCCAATGTAGGTGATCCCCGGGGATCGGATGTGACGTCACGAACCTACACAATTACGTCACACACAAATAGACATAGATATCTATTAGCAGGGCAAATATGTGACCGCGTCTGATCGTGAAAACTTGTGATTGAGTTATACCTTTCTCGCACCAATGATACAGTCATTGATTATACTCATATCTATTCCCACAACAGATAGTATTGAGACCAAATAAATTATATATATCTTGGGCGTCTCTTCGAGAGCGAAAAAAATTTATCTCAATTATGTTTCGAGTTCTAATCATTTTCGTACCAACGCATAAAATTGACCGCAAAGGCGATTTCATTTCAACATAGTTCTTTGCACTTTAATTGCCCGCGATTATCCGTCAGTTTTTTTTTTGTACGTTTACAACTGTGTTTTTTACCTAGAATATACAAGGCGTTTCACGAGCTTAGAAATGCGCTGCTTTTTGTTGCAAATGAATTTATTTCTTCGGATTAAAATCGTAGGATAGTTTTTGGTAATGATACGGTGCTGTTATTTTAGGAGCTGTTTAATAAGTTTGTTAGAAAGTTAGAAAAAAATTAAGGGTGTCCTCCCTAAAGCAGAATTTGATTGGGAAATTTTTAATTCTTGAGAGTGTACAAATTAAAATCAAAATTATTTAAACAAATCGTAAGTTAGTTTTTGGTAAAGATACGGTCCTATTATTTTAGAGGCTGTTTAATAAGCTTATTAGAAACTCATAAAAAAATTAGGGGTGTCCTCCCTAAAGCAGAACTTAATTGGGAAATTTTTAATTCTTGAGAGTCTATAAATTAATATCCAAAATACTTAAAAAAATCATAAGTTAGTTTCTGGTAAAGATACGGTCCTGGTATTTTAGAGACTGTTTAATAAGCTTATTAGAAACTTATAAAAAAATTAGGGGTGTCCTCCCTAAAGCAGAACTTGATTGGGAAATTTTTAATTCTTGAGAGTCTATAAATTAATATCGAAAATACTTAAAAAAATCATAAGTTAGTTTCTGGTAAAGATACGGTGCTGTTATTTTGGAGGTTGATTAATAGGTTTAGTAGAAACTCAGAAAAAAAATTAGGGGTGTCCTCCCTAAAGCAGAACTTAATTGGGAAATTTTTAATTCTTGAGAGTCTATAAATTAATATCGAAAATACCTAAAAAAATCATAAGTTAGTTTCTGGTAAAAATACGGTCCTGGTATTTTAGAGACTGTTTAATAAGCTTATTAGAAACTCATAAAAAAATTAGGGGTGTCCTCCCTAAAGCAGAACTTGATTGGGAAATTTTTAATTCTTGAGAGTGTATAAATTAATAACGAAAATATTTAAAAAAATCATAAATTAGTTTCTGGTAAATATACGGTCTTGTTATTTTAGAGGCTGTTTAATAAGCTCATTAGAAACCCATAAAGAAATTAAGGGTGTCCTCCCTAAAGCAGAACTTGATTGGTAAATTTTTAATTCCTGAGAGTGTATAAATTAATAACAAAAATATTTAAAAAAACCGTAAGTTAGTTTCTGGTAAAGATACGGTTCTGATATTTTAGAGGCTGTTTAATAGGCTTATTAAAAACTCAGAAAAAAATTAGGGGTGTCCTCCCTAAAGCAGAACCTGATTGGGAAATTTTTAATTCTTGAGAGAGTATAAATTAATAACGAAAATTTTTAAAAAAATCATAAGTTAGTTTCTGGTAAGGATACGGTCCTGATATTTTAGAGGCTGTTTAATAAGCTCATTAGAAAGTCATAAAAAAAATTAAGGGTGACCTCCCTAAAGCAGAACTTGATTGGAAAATGTTTAATTCTTGCGAGTGTATAAATTAATAACAAAAATATTTAAAATAATCGTAAGTTAGTTTCTGGTAAAAATACGGTCCTGTTATTTTAGAAGCTGTTTAATAAGCTTATTAAAAACTCAAAAAAAAATTAAGGGTATCGTTCCTATGACAGAATTTAATTGAGAAATTTTTGATTCTTGCTAGCTTATAAATTTAAATCTGCAAATACAAAAAAAAATCGTGAGTTAGTTTCTGGTAAAGATACGGTCCTGATATTTTAGGAGCTGTTTAATAAACCTTTTAAAAACGCAGAAAAAAATTAAAAAGGCCCTATCTAAAAAGGAAATCAATTCGGAACTTTTTTCGATTCTTGAGCGTATTTAATTTAAAAGCGCTCGAGAATCAAAAACTTTACAATTAATTTCCGCCGTGCGCCGGACTTTTCCAATTTTTTTTCGAAGTTTCCAAAGCAGCTTGCAATCGGTTATCAAAATAACAGGACCAGATCTTTCTCCAAAACTAACTTATAATTTTTTTTTTCTAAATTACATCACGGTTTCTTGTTCGAAAGCTCCGAAGAACCACACGCTTCCCAATTAACTTCCACTTTACGAAGAACCTTATCAATTTTTTCCACTTTTTAAAGTCTCTAATATTTTTTTAAAATGCCAAAAGTATTATTTTATACAGAATCCATTTTAGGTGTTTTCGAAAGTTTACTGCATTTAATTTAAAAAACGTTCAAAACTCAAAAATTTTTTCAAAAGATTTCCGCTTTAAATGGCCGCAAAGTAAAAGCCCTAAATCAGCGATTTTTTCACAGAATATTAATTAAAAAAAAACAAATAATTTATTTTAATAAATTACGAAAAAACACCACACTGGGTGGTCATTATTCTTTTAATCTACACATTTTTTAAAATATTTCTTTCTCTTAAAAAAATCGCTCTGCTTTTAAAAAACAATATAATAAAGCGCTAATTTAGAAAATAATTAATCGAAACCGAAGGGGCACATCCTTAATTAAGATCGCCCGCTTTATTACCGCTGTAAACTTTAAAAAAGGAGTGACGGAAGAAAAATAAGAAACTCGAGCTCGCGACAGTGTTTAATTAGTGAAACCTCTTGGTAAGCAAGGGCTATCGGTCTTTTCCCGGTGACTAATGAACTGCTTGATTACAACCTCCCCAGCTTCGGGACCCGTTACGTCACAATGCCGTCTTTACAACGACGACAATCGGAGTTAATTCATTTTACTCAGAGGCTTCCATTCCACTAAATTATAGCGAAATTGGCGGATCGAAGACGCGCTCATAAACATATCGAAGGGCCCATTAATTAAAAGAGCGACGAAAAGGAAAAAAAGATGCGTCATCCGTCCGGTTCCGAACCCCCTTTCACGAACGGGTTAGGCGCATATGTTTTAAGAACTCGTATTTAATCACTGCAGGGTTATTATAACGTTTTCATTTTATCGGGCGGCCCCCCTATGCGCCATCGGGATTAATTAACATATGTCCGAAGGGTCAGCTACAATTTGCAGCGACCACCGAACGGGGTGTCGTGATTGATGCGTCCTTAAGACAAAGGAGCTTAGGGTCTTCCTTAGCTTACCGAGCTTACAAGTTCGGCTTTGTAAGGGATCAAGTGAGGCAGCTCCCAAAACTAAAGGTGTCCAGTTTTTGCGAGCCCCTTTCGCTGCGACGACATGGGAACCACCCTTCGCGCCGGTTCCTGGACGCGAAGGGCCGTTTTTTTCCACCTCTTTGTTCTTGTTTAACACTGGAATCGGTCATTTTGACCGTTTCGCAAATTTAGCGTCTTGTTACTTTTTATTAGTGGAATATATTTCTGCCGCCATTTTAATTGATTGCCTAATTTTAATTGATAATTAACTGTAAAAAATGAGTAGCCCATGTCCTTGCTCAAAGTCCAATCTATCTCTATATCAAAATTCATCGAAATTGCTTCGGTCGTTTAGGCGTGAAAAGGCAACAAACAGACGCGCAGACAGACAGACAGACAGATAGAGTTTGAGTAATTCAATTGTTTTAGAAAATAAATTAAGTATTGTGCATCGTGCTTAAAGTGGAGTGTGCACATTCGAGTTCAAAGTGGCACATTCCGATCTCGGGAAAATGAAGCGCGCCGCTCCGCGTCGCGCTTTATTTGCCTCCCTCGCTCGGAAATGTGCCACTTTTCGCTCGAATGCGCACAACTTCGTTTAATTGGATTTGTCTGTTTTCTCTTTTTATTAAATTTAATGAAACAAATTAAAAATTGAAATTAACGGTTATTTTTAATTAATATTAATATTATTGATTAATATTAATATTATTAATTAATATTCATATTAACATTTTTGATTAATATTAATATTAATATTTTTGTTCAATATTAATATTATTAAATTTAATTATTGTGAATCACGCTTAAAACCGAGGCGCATTCGAGCTCAAAGTGGCACATTCCGATCTCGGAATGAAGCGCGCCGCCCGCGTCGCGCTTCATTTGCTTCCCTCGCTCGGAAATGTGCCACTTTTCGCTCGAATGCGCACATCTTCGTTTAATTGCATTTGTCTGTTTTCTCTTTTTATTAAATTTAATGGAACAAATTAAAAATTGAAATTAACGGTTATTTTTAATTAATATTAATATTATTGATTAATATTAATATTAACATTTTTGATTAATATTAATATAAATATTTTTGTTCAATATTAATATTATTAAATTTAATTATTGTGAATCACGCTTAAAACCGAGTGCGCGCATTCGAGCTCAAAGTGGCACATTCCGATCTCGGGAAAATGAAGCGCGCCGCTCCGCGTCGCGCTTCATTTGCTTCCCTCGCTCGGAAATGTGCCACTTTTCGCTCGAATGCGCACATCTTCGTTTAATTGCATTTGTCTGTTTTCTCTTTTTATTAAATTTAATGGAACAAATTAAAAATTGAAATTAACGGTTATTTTTAATTAATATTAATATTATTGATTAATATTAATATTATTAATTAATATTAATATTAACATTTTTGATTAATATTAATATTTTTGATTAATATTAATATTAATATTTTTGTTCAATATTAATATTATTAAATTTAATTATTGTGAATCACGTTTAAAACCGAGTGCGCGCATTCGAGCTCAAAGTGGCACATTCCGATCTCGGGAAAATGAAGCGCGCCGCTCCGCGTCGCGCTTCATTTGCCTCCCTCGCTCGGAAATGTGCCACTTTTCGCTCGGATGCCCACATCTTTGTTTTTTTCGGATTTGTTACATGAATCCTTTTTTTTCAAATCAAACAGTTAAAAGTTCAATCAACTTTGATTTTATATTCGTTGAAAGTTATGGCATTTATTTTTCTTAAAGGTCCAATTGACCGGTAACCGCGGTTGTAGTAAGTCTAGTGTTAAGTCTTGCCTAACGAACTTTTTCCGCGTCGGACGCCCCCGCGAGGGCGGGTGCCGCACAAAACGAAGAACACTTATTTGTTTGGGCGCCTTGGAATTTTTGCGTTCTAAATTAAATCGTTTGATATAAGCGTACCAAGTGGGGCCTTGGTCTAAGTTACGTCACGTGTATAATTAAAGTCTGTTGTACAGAAAAATCAAATTTAGAAGCGGTAACTAAAATTAAAATAATCTGAGCATAGTTACGACTAGCATTAAGTGTAGGGGTAGGTTATAAATAGCAAATGTGTGTGTTCGAGTGAGAAACGTTCGACGGGCGTCTTACGCGCCCGAATTTTCGATAAAGTCGCCTGCGAAACGGGCCATTTTTCGCTCTTCGGGATTTCGGGGGGGCCAAATTGTATAATAAACGCGCGTTGTGTGTGTGTGCCCCGTTCTCGAAATAAATTCGAGACTAATTCGCATCGAGCATTTTTCTCTAATTTACTGCTGCGTGCTTTACATCTACTCGAGAATGTTAAATAGATCCCAATTTAACTTCAACTTTTCTTGTTTATTTTCGTTTGACACGATTTATGGAATGTTTTAATTAAAAAATTATAAATTCGAAGGAATTTATTTTTCTTAAATTAACAAACGCTCGAGATCTTTTTTCGAACGGACGCGCGGTGCCTTCCCGCAATTGTGCTTATTTATAAGTTTGCGAATTATTTTTTTTTCGCCGATAGTATTCGCCGGTTTAAACAAACAAATCCTTCGGATTGTTGTCTTTTGCGTTTTTTTGGCTTTTAGTTTGGGCGCAAAAATATTTTATTGACTAAGTGGTGCGTCGGAGTGCCGAGCTTTCGTTTCCATCTCATCAATAAAATCGAAATGTTTTATGTTTTCTTTTTAATTTAAATTCTTTTTTTGTTGATTCAGTTTGTTCGTTCTATTTCGATTAAAATTTTGTAAATTCGACGCGCTGATTTTTGAGATTGTGCGGTTCGAGCAATTGACAGTGTAAAGTTAAAAATTTTGAAGCTTTTACTTGAGGGATGACCATCCCCATGGAGTTTTTTAAAAGGTCTTCCAATAACTGTTTAAAACGAAAGGGCTTGATTTGCACCAGAACTTGATCTACGATTTTTTAAAAGAAAGCATTTTTATAATAAAAGAATTTAACATAAAACACGTTTACGAAAATTTTGCGGTGGAAGCAGAACTTCTCAAAATTTTTTTCCGAGTTGCTACGAGCGTTGTTAAAAAATTTCTAAAAGCACAGGACTATATTTCGTTTTTAAAAAAATTAATTAAAGAGTCTGTTAATAGAATTAAAATAATTTTATGGACACAAAAAATGCAAAATACAAAATTTAATTCAAATCGTTAGAGTCGTTTTCGAGAAACATATGTATATACAGTCGAACCTCGATACGCCGAATTTTTGATAACTCGAACCTGTTTGCCTAGGACGTGCCTATTTCAACGTTAATATTTTTATATCGATAACTCGAACTTTTGACAACTCGAATTATTTTTAGTTTGCCTTCAACTTCGACTTATCGAGGTTTTACTGTATATACATATATAGATAGATATATACTAGAATAACTAATTTAAAGTATAACATATAATTTTCTATTTTATCATAATCAATACGACAAACACTTCTATTTGTAAAAAAAAAATTAAGACTAAACAAGTAACTCTTAAAACTAAAACTATTGATAACTATTCTTTTTTATTTGTTTTTAAACTTTGAAATTTAATCGAAGAGTTATTCGAACTTTTTGTAAATCAAATCTTACACCTAACTTTACATTTTTAATCCGAAGAAATCTCTTAATTGATGTTTCCCCGTAGAAAATCGTAGATTTCTAATTCACATAGAAAGCAAAGAGCAAACAAAAACGAACAAACTGTAATTAAGCTAAAGCTCGCACAAAAACTCAAATATAATTTATGTAAATGTGGCGTTTCTCCGGCGTAAAAAAATCATACGCCAGCTCTTAATTATAATCCTATAACCATCAATTAGAAGCGCGTAATTGTATTTTAATGATAAGTAAAGTGGCCGAGAAAAAGGTGCTAATTATAAAAGTTTTCCACGTACCTAATGCAGTCATAAGAATTTTAATTTAATTATCACGTCGGCGTAATGAAATAAGCTAATTTGTTAAATGAGAAAAAAAGGCTACTTAAGTTTGTTCACTAGGAACAATCTTAACAGCATCTTAATTGTGCAAATGATACTTTAGAGCGTGACATGGGAGAACATATTTAATTCACTACACTGTAAAATTAATGTAAAAATAATTACGACTAAAACAGTATAATTACACTTATTATTATGTGTAACGAGACAGAAGAACCGTATAAATATCAGACGTAATTTTAACTTTTAGGAATAAGAAAAGAAAAATTATTTTAATGGCACTCCACAATGCAATTATATGCGTTCGGGTTTCTGGGAATACTTTACAGAAAAAAACGACGACGATTTAATAATAAAAAAGAAGAGTTTCTTCTTCCGTAATTACGCTTCGAACAATTTCGAAAAACCTAATTGAATTTATAGTAATGAATTCCTCGTAATCCAGCGACCCCCAAACTTTATGGTAATGCGTCTCCCTTAAAGGGCATTTCTAAAGTAATTTCTGGTCGAGCACGAAGATGCGCGCATTCGAGCGAAAAGTGGCACATTTTCGAGCGAGGGAAGCAAATGAAGCGCGACGCGGAGCGGCGCGCTTCATTTTCCCGAGATCGGAAATGTGCCACTTTGAGCTCGAATGTGCGCACTCGGTTTTAAACGCGATTCACAATAATTAAATTTTATAATATTAATATTAATCAAAATATTAATATTAATATTAATCAAAATATTAATATTAATCAATAATATTAATATTAATCAATAATATTAATATTAATATTAATCAAAATATTAATATTAATATTAATCAATAATATTAATATTAATTAAAATTTTTACTAATACTTATTGAAACAATTCGCCCCCTATTGCACTAGTCCGCGACTCCGCAGTTTGGAAACCGCTGTTGTGATCTTCAAAAAAAATTAAATACGCGGCCAGGTTCGGACGTCCGCGCGCCCAGCCAAGTGTGAACCTAAGACAACCATAAGGACGCTATCATGAAAGCTTTACATGCCATGTCAAACACACAAAGCAATAATTTGTTGTAGAACAATAAAAATTCGATAATTATATTTCTGTTAGGCTCTTTTGTTCCGTAACTCCACAATTAAACTACATTTGATGGACTTGTCATCGGCTAATGAGCGGTGTTTTTGTGAGACGCTATGTGTTTAAATTTTTAACCGTTCTTTATTATGTCATATAAATAATATAACATTCTCGTTGTAATTAACGAACCAGTAAGCTAGAACGTTTCTAAATATCGCTTTGCTGTTTCGTTTCTCCGACGAGCCTCCCTTTTATTTAAATTAAGATCGAAGACTCCTTCGGCTTCTTCCAGAGAAAGGTCGCTAAATTATAATTAAACGAAGACGGTGCAAAAGTCGCTATGAAAAAGTCAAATTATTTTTTATTTAGAATTTTTGATAACTGCTTTTATTAATAAGTTAATAACTTTAATAATAATTTAATTTTGGAAGAAGTTTTATTAATTTTTGTACTATTGACAGGGTCTAAGCAGCTTGTCCCTTACAAACGCAGATGCTTTAAAGATTTCAAAATAATAACAGGTCGACGAGGAGCGTTAGAAATAACAATATTCTACTGACCAACTTTTTTAAATAATTTTATCTAAATTACTTAGGTACATATATTTTTAGGTCTTGTTTCACTTTTAAAAATCTATTTAAAAGTTTAGCATTAATTAATAAATGAAAATAATAAAATGTATACACAATTTAATATCTTTAATACCTTTTAATAGAGAATATCAGTTTTAAAGTTAAAACAAGACTTGAAAACTGAAACAATGTAGGAATATATTTTACTATTTTTGGGAAAAATAATTTGCAAAAGTTGGTCGGTGGAATATTGCCCTTTTTAACCCTTCTCGCTAATCATACGAAAACGATCCGCATTTTCTACCGAATTTCTTCCAAAATTCACATACTTCAATTGTTTATAACTTATTAATAAAAACAGTTAGCAAAAATTCGAAATCGCCCTGCATATTTCACGAATTTTGTCCTTCGTTCAGTAAAAAGCTGAAATTGTTTTATTTTTCAAGACGTAGGAAGTAAATGAAACTAAGGCCGCTTTTTTCGTTATTAATTTTGAGAGTTACATTAAGTTTACATTTAACAGCACAAAATTTGGTATCGAGGACACATAAGTCTCGGAGTTGATTCATAGTTTTTGCATTTTAGTGAAAGGAGCCGAAGCTGAGCTTTCGTAGTGTTGAATTTAGTCATAAAATCGTATAATCCGTATCGTGGGTTTGAAAATGTGATGTTTTCTAAGTTTCTTCACCCAAAAGCCTTGACTTTAAAGTATATTGTTGCTGAATTGTATTTATAGCATATCAACTATTGTGCGTATCCTTAATTTCGCTTTTAAAGGATTTTGAAATACGTTTCTGGGAATGCACTACGTTTCCTTTTGATTGATTTGTTTTACATTTTATAGGTCTTGATATAAAAGACAAACATGGCCTTAACATGCCCTTAAATTTTTTTTTATAGATTAACTTACTTAAATATACTTCAAAACACTTATAAATTAATACACAAAGTACTGGCGAAATTTTTTAAAATAAAAATAAATTTTTTTTAACACACAAAAGCACAGAATAAATTTTGTGCCACAAATTAATGATTAAAGTTTTCTTTTTTGATTTATTGGCTTTAGAGTATCATAAAAGCAACCCTAAATTATTTTAAATTTTTTTTCTGAACTTATTACAATTTATTTTTATACTAAAAACAATCAAACACAAAAAATTAATATAATTAAAGACAAAATTAATTTTTAGGGCACATATTTGATTGTTTATTGCGTCGAAATACTTTTACAATTCACTGTACAATACATTTTGAGAATTTTTAAATTGATTAATTTAAAAGCCATAAATTTGCTCACAATTCTAAATTGAATTAAAGCAAAACAACAAATCTATTTTTGTAAATGCTTAATTTTAGACGTTTAACAATTATACACAAATTGAAAGAAACTTTTCATCTCGGGACACAAACAAAAACCAAAAAAATCATTACGGAATCTTAAAATAAGCTTATTAACCCGGTTCGTTTCGTTTAACCTAAGATTAAAATTATTAAAAAAAATATTTAAGGCCCCTTCACATTAAAATCGCTCGAAAAGGTGTAGTACCGTCTTGAATAAAAACGCAACGCGTACATGACCCTTGTTTTATGCGAAAATTGGAAAAGATTCAAATCCAAACAGTCGCAGTTAAATAATTACAACAATAAAAAGGCAGTTAAATAATCCGGCGTGTGTATTATTTTTAAATTTAATGTCTAATATTTATATCGTTACGAATTCGAAGAGCTCCATTAATTCAACTCTGCCAAGATCTTGAGAGTTATAAAAATAAAATAATAAATTTCGAATAAAGATAAACAAAATGGGTTTGAAGTTAAGCAATTTATCGATGCCGCTTTTGGGACGCAAAACGCTTTCCATTTCGAATCGAAGCGGAACGTGTACAGTAAGACCTCGATTCCCGCTGCTCGAAGATTCAAAATAGCTCAAAATTTATGATCTCGTTGAACGCTTCAACGCATTGGAACGTATCGCACGCGCTAAGCGGGGTCTTACTGTATAATTGAAGTTATACCACTTTTGGCGGGCTGAGAGTAAAATTTTAGCAGGCAACAGAAGTTGCACGCTAATAATTAACAATAATTAGACAGTATCAAGTTAGCCATCTAAGAAAGACAATTAATTGTTGTGAATCGCGCTTAAAACCGAGCGTGCGCATTCGAGATCAAAGTGGCACATTTCCGATCTCGGGAAAATGAATTGTTTCAATAAGCACTAGTAAAAATTATAATTAATATTAATATTATTGATTAATATTAATAATTAATATTAATATTATTGATTAATATTATTGATTAATAATTAATATTAATATTAATATTATTAATTATATGTATTATTAAAGTTAATTATTGTGAATCACGCTTAAAACCGAGTGCACGCATTCGAGCTCAAAGTGGCACATTCCGATCTCGGGAAAATGAAGCGCGCCGCTCCGCGTCGCGCTTCATTTGCCTCCCTCGCTCGGAAATGTGCCACTTTTCGCTCGAATGCGCACATCCTCGTATTACTTGAATTTATTTACATTTATTTTTTATTTATGTATCCAAATGAAATGACGTATGTGCAAAATTCGTGACCTTGTTTAATTTTTGTTTCGTTTAACGCTTAAATTCGCTGGAACGCATCTCCGCGCTAAGCGGGGTCTTACTGTACTAACGCATCTCCAAAACGAAATAAATATAATCGTTGCAAATTCGCTCGAAATTTATTTTCGAAACAGT
The DNA here is from genome assembly GCA_036325965.1 of Sinopyrophorus schimmeli. NCBI lineage: Eukaryota > Metazoa > Arthropoda > Insecta > Coleoptera > Elateridae > Sinopyrophorus > Sinopyrophorus schimmeli. The sequence continues at coordinate 686,412 of JARFIZ010000395.1, forward strand.
AAAAGACGAAACTTAAATTGGAATAAAGCAAAAAAAATTCATATCTTCGGGACCCTCGTTAATTTCGGCAAATTAAAAAAGGAAAGGTGTGCGCGCTTGTGTGTGTGTGTATTTCGAAAGTTATATTAGCGGAAATCCTTGTTTACGTTCGTCTTTTGAAATTGTTTATAATTCTAGTTGTTTAGCGAGCAAATGCTTAATTATTATTAAAAAGAAAAGCAGACGTTTACGTTTGTTTATCGTTCGAAGTAAAATTACAATGTTTACGCGATATAAATAAACAAACTAAGCTGTTTTTTTTCCTCTCGGAGCAATTAAAAGCTCGAGAAAAAAAAACGCTTGCTCACCAATTCGCAGAAAAGTCGAGGATCCTCGAAAATCGCCCAAAAAACGTTCGGCATCCTCTTCTCGTCCCAAGAACCGAATCAACAGGTAAAGCGCGTTCGAAAAGCACAACACAAAATTTTCGAACGATTCGCACACAAAATTTTTAGCACCACACTGAATCGAGGCCTTCAAATTGCGAGTAAAAGCGCGCTTTTCGCGTTCGTTGCTCGTTGCTCGTTTCGAACTCAAAAAAGCCACCAAAGCTGGAATTTTTCTCGATCGCCGTCCGGCCAGCTCGTTTAAACAATTTCGCGCGCGTCGGAACCGACTTTTAAGCGTCGCACGTGCCACCTGCCACCGCCGTAAATTTACAAACAAATTATTTCGAGGATTGCATTCGAAGCGTTCCACCAAAAAAAATATTCAAATATTTCCTGTTCGAGCCAAGCTATTCCGAACGAACGATGCCCACCCTCGCTTTCGTCGCGAACAGACGTAATTTGCAGTTTGTTTAGGCGTTTGCATTTATAGAAAATCACGTGCTTTTCTGAAAAGTCGTTCTGGCTTTGCGGGGACGCGCGCACCGGAGCGGCCGAGCGCCGCGACGGCTCTCGCGGGAAGCGCGAACACGCGTCGAGACGCCGTTCATGTATGTAGACATGTAATATTTAAGAAGTTTCTTAATCAATACTCACCCTGTTATTCTTAGAATGTAACCTTATTGTAAATGTACTAATTAATTTTTCATTTCGTTGCATTATTCAGTTTTTTGGACGATTCTCTGATTCGACGAGTTCGGGATTGTTTTTTTTTTTTTTTGGCGTCTCGTAAGTTTCAAAAGCGGACATGTGTGGATTCTATTTTTGCCGCCGAAGTGGAGAGGCGGTTTTTCTTTAATTAAAATGCTCGTGTCGCGTTTTGAGGCTTTCGGGTTTTTGTGAATGTTGTTAATTAATTGCGCGCTTTTATTTATTGGGCGTTTATTTTTAGCGGTTTCATATTAAAAAATATGATTAATTGCTTTTATTTTTGGGTTTTGAAAATTTGAGTGTTTCGGGTGGGACGATTTGGCCGATTCCAATCGTAGGGTTTTTATTTATTGAAAAATCGAGAATTTGAGCGGTTCTTCTTAGGGTACATGGAGGGGATTTATTGGAGGGGTTGCAAAATAATTAAAAGTTTCTCGGATTAAAATTAAAAGGTTTTTTTTTAAAGGGTTGTACCTGATATGGTTTGAGATGTCCGAAGAATTATTTTATTTAGGGATATATACACTGGCTCGCATTAAAAGTGGGACACTTACAACGTTTTGCACAAATTCACTAGAAATAATTGAAAACGTAATGTTTAATTTTTAAAATAATGTACATTGAGTAGATGCGTACATAATTATTTACTATTTCGAACAGAATAGGGAGAAATTCTACTAATAACATTTAATATTTAATTTTAACGTGTTGGGCACGAAAAAACTGCTCATAAAATAGGTTGGAGAGCGATTAGCAATTTCACCAGAAGATTTGCTTTTGGTATAATGATAAACAACTAATTGTATTTTACCAAACTATCTGTGCTTGAATATTTTCGAAGTTCAGATATAGAAAAATTAAAATAAATCAAAAATCGGAATTATTTACCTTCACATTTATAGCTGAAGTGTTTGGTTGTCAAATAAATAACACCACTAAGTTTATTTAAATTGTCCAACTTATTTTCTGAGCAGTTTTTTTCACACCTAATACGTTAAAATTAAATATTAAATGTTATTAGTAGAATTTAGATTTATTTTGTTTGTTATGATAAATAATTAGGTACGTAATGTAGGTATATTAATGTTAAATACCAAACATTATGTTTTAAATCATTTTTAGTGAATTTATGCAAAACGTTGTAAGTGTCGAACTTTTTATGAGAGCCACTGTGGGTCCTAAATAACTAATTTATATGAAACTATGAAGCTTTTTTGAAAAGAAGGTGTGTTGAACCACTTAGGCTGGTCGAATTTGATGTACTTTTGCTTGTTTCAAAAAGGCCTTTTTAATTATCATTTTGGTACTCGATTTAAATTTGAAAAAAATAGTAATGCTATTGAAATGAGATGTTGAAACGCCGTTCGATAGAAATTTAAACTTTTATATCTTTATAAGCTTATTAAATTATTGTTAAATTATTCAAATAAATATTAATCGTTCTGCGAGCGTGCAAACTTAAAATTACATTTTAAATTTGTTTTTAATTTGTTGTAAACGAACGATGGACATTCGACACTTAATTTTTCTATCAATTTTGAATGGGTTTAGCAATAACACAAGTTAATTAGTAATAAAACTCTTAGGGCTGAAAGCTCTCCTGGTAGTAATTATTTCTATACAATCCCTTTATTAGATTAAAGATTAAAAAAAAACGTTTTATAATTTTTTTATATTTGTAAATACTAATGAAATATTTTTTTATTTGCAGATTTGTGCCCCAAATGGTGTGAATTATTTTTGGCGATTGGAGAACTTTTAAAGGGCGAGTACCACATTTTTTTTAAATATTTTGACTGTTATTTTGCAATTTTTAATAATGTGTTCTGATAATCCAAGCGCGCACACTTACAAAGAATATTTTATGTACACCATATCTAAAATTTCAAAACACAAAGTGTTTTAAAACTCTTCGATTTAAACGGGCCTAATAAAATTAAAAGGTACCATTAATATTTTTGTAACGAGCAATGTTTAAAAAGGTTTTTATTTAAAAAAAAAATCTCTTTCCTTTTTACATTTATTTATTTTCTTCTAACATTGTCTATAAATTGTAATACATTTTCTCATTTGTTGGCGCTAGTTGATTTCCCAAAAAAATCAATTTAATTATCTTTGGAACAAAGCGTTTTCTATTCAATTATTTCGCAAATTTAGTGCAATATTCTTAAGTCGGCGTCTTAGCAGTTTGGTAGTTGCAGCTTTCGCGTATCGGAGATTCAATATCGGATGTAAGATCGCAGACAAGTGTCAAGCCGGTGGCTTAGTTCGGGTTTTAAGCTTACGAGGACTTAAAAGCAGCATCCCGCAGTAGGAAATTTTTAGATCAGCCCTTAAATTTTATACCTGCTCGCCCCTCACTCAATAAAACCAACCAAATTCTTCTTTGGCGCAACTAATTGTAAATTAAATATAAGCGCGACGCAAAAAATTAATATAAATCAATTCGAAATGCGAGGACGTGCGCGTTCGAGCGAAAAGTGGCACATTTCCGAGCGAGGGAGGCAAATGAAGCGCGACGCGGAGCGGCGCGCTTCATTTTCCCGAGATCGGAATGTGCCACTTTGAGCTCGAATGTGCACACTCGGTTTTAAGCATTATTCGCAATAATTTTGTCAACGAAAAATTAATAAATAATTTTTATCATTCCCTCTCACTCGTACTTATGAGTTTATCGTATCTTTTCGCTCGCTCCCACACTTTGCTATAGTAAAAATACGTTTTTTGAATATATAATCAATATATTTACTGAACTAAATTTAAATTTGTTGATTGAAGAGAAAGTTTAATTATCAAAATTAAATAAATACGAGGATGTGCGCGTTCGAGCGAAAAGTGGCACATTTCCGAGCGAGGGAGGCAAATGAAGCGCGACGCGGAGCGGCGCGCTTCATTTTCCCGAGATCGGAATGTGCCACTTTGAGCTCGAATGTGCACACTCGGTTTTAAGCATTATTCGCAATAATTTTGTCAACGAAAAATTAATAAATAATTTTTATCATTCCCTCTCACTCGTACTTATGAGTTTATCGTATCTTTTCGCTCGCTCCCACTCTTTGCTATAGTAAAAAATACGTTTTTTGAATATATAATCAATATATTTACTGAACTAAATTTAAATTTGTTGATTGAAGAGAAAGTTTAATTATCAAAATTAAATAAATACGAGGATGTGCGCGTTCGAGCGAAAAGTGGCACATTTCCGAGCGAGGGAGGCAAATGAAGCGCGACGCGGAGGCGCGCTTCATTCGAGATCGGAATGTGCCACTGACTCGAATGTCACACTCGGTTTTAAGCATTATTCGCAATAATTTTGTCAACGAAAAATTAATAAATAATTTTATCATTCCTCTCACTCGTACTTATGAGTTTATCGTATCTTTTCGCTCGCTCCCACGCTTTGCTATAGTAAAAAATACGTTTTTTGAATATATAATCAATATATTTACTGAACTAAATTTAAATTTGTTGATTGAAGAGAAAGTTTAATTATCAAAATTAAATAAATACGAGGATGTGCGCGTTCGAGCGAAAAGTGGCACATTTCCGAGCGAGGAGGCAAATGAAGCGCGACGCGGGCGGCGCGCTTCATTTTCCGAGATCGGAATGTGCCACTTTTAGCTCGAATGTGCACACTCGGTTTTAAGCATTATTCGCAATAATTTTGTCAACGAAAAATTAATAAATAATTTTATCATTCCTCTCACTCGTACTTATGAGTTTATCGTATCTTTTCGCTCGCTCCCACCCTTTGCTATAGTAAAAATACGTTTTTTGAATATATAATCAATATATTTACTGAACTAAATTTAAATTTGTTGATTGAAGAGAAAGTTTATTTATCAAAATTAAATAAATACGAGGATGTGCGCATTCGAGCGAAAAGTGGCACATTTCCGAGCGAGGGAGGCAAATGAAGCGCGACGCGGAGCGGCGCGCTTCATTTTCCCGAGATCGGAATGTGCCACTTTGAGCTCGAATGTGCACACTCGGTTTTAAGCATTATTCGCAATAATTTTGTCAACGAAAAATTAATAAATAATTTTTATCATTCCCTCTCACTCGTACTTATGAGTTTATCGTATCTTTTCGCTCGCTCCCACCTTTGCTATAGTAAAAATACGTTTTTTGAATATATAATCAATATATTTACTGAACTAAATTTAAATTTGTTGATTGAAGAGAAAGTTTAATTATCAAAATTAAATAAATACGAGGATGTGCGCATTCGAGCGAAAAGTGGCACATTTCCGAGCGAGGGAGGCAAATGAAGCGCGACGCGGAGCGGCGCGCTTCATTTTCCCGAGATCGGAATGTGCCACTTTGAGCTCGAATGCGCACACTCGGTTTTAAGCATTATTCGCAATAATTTTGTCAACGAAAAATTAATAAATATTTTTTATTATTCCCTCTCACTCGTACTTATGAGTTTATCGTATCTTTTCGCTCGCTCCCACCCTTTGCTATAGTAAAAATACGTTTTTTGAATATATAATCAATATATATACTGAACTAAATTTAAATTTGTTGATTGAAGAAAAAGTTTAATTATCAAAATTAAATAAATACGAGGACGTGCGCGTTCGAGCGAAAAGTGGCACATTTCCGAGCGAGGGAGGCAAATGAAGCGCGACGCGGAGCGGCGCGCTTCATTTTCCCGAGATCGGAATGTGCCACTTTGAGCTCGAACGCGCACGCTCGGTTTTAAGCACGGTTCACAATGATTTATTGACTTTCTCTTCATACAGCCAATTTTCGTTAGACGTGCGCGCTCAATTTCCTTTGTCCGTTAAAGTTTTAGCCTCAAAAGAAGTGTAACTTCAAAAAGAATTTTTTTTAAAGTGTCCTCGTCTTATTCTTGCTAAGTGTACACTATAACTCAATTTCGTTTACGATGCAACACGACAAATTGCTTGTTTATTATTGATTTATTTAGCAAACACATTCGCACTGACCTTCTCAATTAACTAAAGATACTCTTTGGCGTTATAATAGTTCCTTATTGGTGTGTAACTCTATTTAATTAATTATTTGTTGCTTTATTAGCAGCTCTCGTTTTTAAATTAAATTCTCTATTTTTAAACATGTGGAACGCGTCGAATTGAACGGAGTTCGTCTAATGCGAGATCTTTAAATTGTTACACTGCCGATCAAAAACTTATAACTTCGAAAAATAAATAAACAAATCAATGTATAATTTTGTATTTAAATTAAATATTAATTGAAAATAGTAGTCTGCAATTGATTTCCATAAAATATAAAATAATTCTGAACGGGCACCAGAAATATTCCAAAAACTTTATTAATTTAAATAAGTTTCCAAAATTTAATGTGAAATATAATATTTATTGTAGTTTATACAATTTAATTCGATTTTATGAGCAGTTTTTTACTCAGGCTTACTAATATAATTAATTTAATATTTGATTGAAAATAATTCAAAATTTTCTGTTACTGGATTGACACAAAATTCGAAATTTAATGTTTAGGTTAACAAAAATTTTATCCTATTAACAAAAAAGAAACATAAGGTCACAAAACCCAAATAAATTTTTCTTTCAAAAAATTTCTTTTTTTAGTTTGAAAAAAAAAAGTTTTGAAGTTATATACGTATATCCTAACAGGTTTCTAAGAGCAAAAAGGATTAATTATTTTTAATTTTAACAAATACAGAACTAACAATAGAAAAATGTCTTTTGTTGTCTTTTACCTCTGCTGGATATTGCTTTTGTTTAACTAAGCTTTTGTAATATTCTAAGAAAATTTATTTTCGTTTACACCAGGTAAAAAAAATTAAATGTAAGGGAAAACCATCCTTTTAGGGTCCCTGAAGGCAGTGGTTTCCAAAATATCATTTTCGAATACAAACCAAAAAAGTCGAATAGGTATCAAAAATTTTTATGTATATTATTACATAATATTGTATATTATTTTGTAGCCCATTAAATAAATTATAATATCAGTTGAGTATTTATGAAATTAGATTGTTAGAAAAATTAAAGGGCGCAACAATTTTTTTTAAAGGGGGGCGCACGTACAAACAGGTTGGAAACCACTGCCTTAAGGTGTAAGGAAATCTTTAAAGGGCTTTATTAAAACCTTTACACAATTTCTGCACGGATTATTTTAGTTCTAAATCTAAATACGTTTATTTTTGTTTGGCAGTGTACCTATTTTTAATTTTAGGATAAAGATTTTGATAGAGGTTTAATAATGACACTTCGACTCACAAAAACGATCGTAGCGCCCTCACCATCGGTCCCATCATTAAAATCGATTCGAATTCGGAATCCTGAGACTTTTTCCCATGAGATGCGTGCAAAATCGGCATGGGGCGCAATGTTAATTTTTCGAGTAATTAAGGGTTGAAGTTTTAGGTTCATTTTTGTAGCACAAAAATTGTAGCGCCGTTATTTGTGAACGGATCTTTAAAAACTAAACAAATTCGGATTCGTCGGACTTTTTGGCTTCGGATAGTCTAAAAAATGCAATAATTAATATAAACAAGTTCGATAAATACGAGGATGCGCGCGTTCGAGCGAAAAGTGGCACATTTCCGAGCGAGGGATGCAAATGAAGCGCGACGCGGAGCGGCGCGCTTCATTTTCCCGAGATCGGGAATGTGCCACTTTGAGCTCGAATGTGCGCACTCGGTTTTAAGCGTGATTCACAATAATTAAATTTAATAATATTAATATTAATATTAATCAATAATATTAATATTAATCAATAATATTAATATTAATATTAATCAATAATATTAATATTAATATTAATCAATAATATTAATATTAATCTTAATCAACAATATTAATATTAATTAAATTTTTTACTAACACTCATTGAAACAATTCGCCCTTCAATTGCATTAGTCCGTTACTCCCCAGTTTGAAAACCGCGCGCCGCTCCGCGTCGCGCTTCATTTGCCTCCCTCGCTCGGAAATGTGCCACTTTGAGCTCGAACGCGCGCATTCGGTTTTAAGCACCATTCACAACGATCAATTTACTTTTTAAATATGTTCAATTAAAAATTACAATACCAGAAACACCAAATCTTTATTTAAATTAAATCGTCCAATATTTTCACTTGTGCCCCGTTGGGACATCTACCATCGTCCGAGATGGGTGCACCCATAGCACACCGGCGCCCAAACCCAAACATTTCCGTATCCGCGCAAGAAGTAAGAGAAATCGCTTATTCGATAAGTGCAAGAGCCCCAGATCTTTAATATAAGGAACAAAAGAGCGGGCACAATGGGCAATCGACTTACGTGACATAATGGGTGCTCGGCATCACATATTGTATCAAGTATGATATTGTTTAATGACAATGACGGTCTAGAACAACGCCTAACGACCGTCACATTGTCCCGAGCTTATCGCATTGTAACGTCAGGGGCGCATTGTCCAATGCCCGGCCATCCACTTTTATTAGTTCCACGATTGATTAGGCCCGAATTCGCTTTCATAATTAATCTCGGCGGATTGCGAGCGATTAAGAAAAAATTATGCGAGCAGCAAAACGGATCGATTGCGGGGCACGGCGACGCCGAACCGTAAAAAAAAGTGCACCTAGCGATTTGTGTGTGTGTGCGTCCGCGAATAAACGCACATTGCAAACTGCACACAACAATGACCGCCTTGATTGTCGACTTTGCGAACGATTTCGATCCTTAAGAAGCCCTTGCCGAGGAGGATTGCGATCCTCGACTTGCCGCGTGCATGTAATTTGCAATTAGTCTGCTTAGTTTCGTTAAATAATGTCATACATCGTGGAGGAAGTGTATAATTTTTTCTTCTTCTCCTTCTTCGGCTTGCATCAAATTAGCAATTACGTAATGGGAACGAGTTGGTTCGTAAAAAGGGGGCAGGTTAGTTACAAAATTACGCGAAAATAAAGAAGCAGAAAAAAAAATACGCGCGGCCCGCTCGTTTGCATACAAAACGAGGCGGGCGCGTAATATTTTTCTTTAAGACTTCTCCGACTATATCTGAAATCTCGGGGATAGGTACGCAGAATAACTTCCAGAAACCTTTCAAATACCGAATTGAAATTCAATAGCTACTTATAACGAATTCCATTTACGGAAACCAGAATCACAACGGAATTAATGTAAACTTAAATTATATCCTGAAAATGTAATGATCTTAGATATGGCGATCGTTACATTTTTCTCCGGCATCCTATTAATATTGAATATCGATGTTTATTGGGGCTCTTCGGCGTACATAATTATTCTTGTTTGTTTTGCAAAATAATTTGTTAAAATGTTTTGGATTCGGCGCAGAGACTTTTTCAAGCGAAATTGATTCGATTTTACGTGGATTTTAATGTATTGAAATTAATTTGCCAATTCTCTATATACAGTCGCACCTCGATAAGTCGAAGTTGAAGGGAAACTAAAAATAATTCGAGTTATCAAAAATTAACGTTGAAATAGGCAAGTCCTAGGGAAACAGGTTCGAGTTATCAAAAATTCGTCTTATCGAGGTTCGACTGTACTTCTGAAATTATTGAAGTGAAGCTTCTTTGCCGAGGGGGCTACAATTTTCGGGCATTACTAATATTTCGGTCGCGCGAGGGGAACGGTTGGGTACGTGGTTTTAAATAATTTTTTCCATCTGACTATTAATTAAGAAATATGCAAAATTACTTGGGGCATATCTGATGCTACAAATTAGTTTATAATAAATTAATATAAGCCAGAACTATACTAAACTAATTATCGGTTTTGGCCATGAAAGAATTGTGACACATTTTTTAATTATGCTAATTTTTCAGGATGTAATTCTCATAGGCACTTCATCCTTTAATGGTATAATTTTTTTTAGGTTACTACGGGCTTATAAAAATTTTTGTACCTAATTATTAAAAAAAATGCTTTTGGTATAAGATATATTACCAATACGATTAGTATTGGTGTGTGTAAATTTATTGAGAGATATCAAGATTTTTAAAAATCGCGTTTCGGGTTCATCCATCGCTACAAACTAGTTTATAATAATTTGTTATAAACCAAAAAAATAATTTAAAAATTCCCGATTGGCTGTATAAATTTCTAGTAGTAATAATTTTTGGGAAATTATTTCGAAATTTGTAAATGTGATTTCTCAAAATCCTCCATTCCATAACGGTATAATTTTTATGGGGTTCCAACCATTTATAGGGTCCTTTGTACCTAATTATTCTAAAAAAATTAATCGGTTAATATAAGAAATATTTTCAATATGATTATTGTATATGTGTTTAAACTCATCTCAAGATATCAAGATTTTTTAAAATAACTTTTGGGGCATATCTGACGCTACAAATTGGTTCATAATAATTTATTGTGAACGAAAAAAAAATATTAAAAATTCCTGCTTGGCTTTAAAACATTTGTCACACATTTTCTAACAGTGTTAATTTCTGTTAAATTATTACTAAAGTATTTAGATGTGATTTTTCTTTCCTTAATACCCTAGTTTTCTGAGTTACACCAATTTATAAAATTTTCCCGCGTTTCCCTTCCAAAATAAAATTTTTCGATAAAATTAAATAATTAAAAAAACGAACTTCTTGATTCACAAAAAAAATCGTAGCGCTCTTATTTTCGATCCAATCATTACAAACGACACGGATTCGGAATCCTGAGGCGTTTTTACATAATATACATGTAAAGTAAGTATAGGGCGCAACGTAAATTTTTCGAAAATTAAAAATTGCAATTTTTTGAACTCTTTTTTGCACTTCTTTTGACTTTAAAAAAATTGTAGCGCCGTTATTTACGGACCAATATTTAAAACCTATACATATTCGGATTTGACAGCTTTTTTGGCTTCGGATAGGCCTAAGAAACCATAGGCGTGCTATTTCAAAGCTTTGAGAAAAACGTTTTTCTTTTTGAAAAAAATGGAACGGCTACAAAATACTTGTAATTCATTTTTTAACATTGTTAAGTTTACTCTTTTGTACTATAGATGTTTTCTTCCATAAACTATTCATCCCTTAATCCAATATTTTTTTTGCTATAGCTTATAAAGTTTCTTTAATATTTTTCTACGAAAACGTAACAGCTTTCTTTTTAGATTTTTTTCCTCGACAAGGACGAGCCCGAACTTATTTACTTTTCGACGAGCGTTAATGAATACAATTAGTAATTGGAATTTATGCAAATAAGCGTGTGTTTATAGAAAAATACGGTTCGCATCTTAATTAAGAATCAAGGCCGAGCCTTTTTGTCGAAGTGGTCCGAGAAGAATAACGTAAATAAATATTTATTTTAATTAATTCGGATGCGCTTCTATTTCTGTGTTTTTGGAGTGGCGGGCTCGACGTGGGTACCGCGAGGAAGGAGTCGCGGCCATCATTTTGAGTTTTAACAACAAATTTTAATAATAAAAAGAGCCGTTTAGGAATTTTAGTAAGGGCACACCTTAATGAGTAATGTTTAGAATTATAACAACAGTAATTCGGGTTTTACCAAATACGTGCCCAGTGTTGGTAATAAAACGTGTTTTAATCGCTTAAATGCGGCTTTACCAAACAATGGTGGATCATATTTCATACTTATTATTCAGAAAGAAGATGGTACGTTGTCCAACAAGCTTATTTGTATTTCTTAATTTTCGGCTTTATCTATATCTTCAACAAAGCGTGTCGTGTAATTTTTATTTTGCTTACTGAATGGGAAATTTATGTTTTTTTTAATATATCGAAATAAAAACTTTTCACTTTTGGGTTCACTAACTTCGCCTGTTATTATTTATAAAAATCCTTGGCCTTGCACTTAATTGCTCAATAGTTATTTTTATATCTTCGGCCAAACGCTTGGGAGAGTAATCAGTGCCCGAGGGCCCTACGCTTTTGCATTTTTTCGGGAGCTCGTTTCTTTTTATTTGTGAAAATTCGATTTATGTTTCGCTCGGTGCAAATTTTTCCGGTTTCTAATAAAATATTTTAAATCGATTCGTATCATGGAGAAGTAAATTTCAAAATCGCCTACTTTAATCATATAGAGCAAAAACATTTTTTGTAATGATTAATTTTAAAAAAAATTTATAAACCGTGGTAACTCAAAAAAATTACAAAATTCAAGGTTGAGAGTACTACAATTTTTCTAGGCCATATTAAATTATTTTAAACTGATTCACAGCATCATGTGTGCCCCAAAAATTAATTTCAAAAATCATCTACCATTTTTGATTTAATTTTGAAGATATATAATCACATTAAATTTATTTTGTAAATTATGAAGAATTGTTATATAATAATTAGCATAGTCGTAGCTAGGAATTTTTCGTCGGGGGGGCAGCTGATCAGCCACCGAAAGCTTTCAATTTCGGTAATCCGAATACTGTCGATTTTTCTAGGGCGGACAATGATTTTTTTTGGGTAGTAATTAGTTATAAAAGGACCTTATAAACGGTACTATCGTATATAAAATTTCAACGTTAAGGGGCGAAGGATTTATGGGAAAATACAAATTTCCACACAGCCCAAAAACGAATTGTTTCATTAAAAAATTTAAAAAAATCTTTTACGCACAACTCGAACTTATACAATTTTTTTTTCTGGTTTTTAATAAGTTGGTTAACAAAAAAATGGTAAAATCAATAGATCACTCTCAGCTTTGAAATTTTGGTTTTGGCCAAAATCGACGGCGGACTAACTGTGGCGATAAAAATACTAATTTTGCAAATTGCTGGTGAGTTGCCTACGCAATAAAAATCAAAACTAACATTTACCAATTAATTGCGTCGAATGACTGTGATTATTTGTCACTTAAGATGATGAGGCAGATGCCCAAAAAGTTTCAGCAAGGAAAATCATGTAAATCAGCGGTTTTATTTGGATGTGCAACTGTATACCCTTATCAAAACCAATTATACAATATATTTGGTTAAGTGACACTACGTATGTATATTATTATTAAAATTACAGCCGTCCAACGACGGATTACGCTCAAATCGTTAATTAATAAATTGGAGCAGCGACGTTAAAAATATCACACGAAATTATAGTAATAAGTCGGCGTTTATTTATACGATAAAAGCGTCCATCTTTCTCTTCGGACGAAATTGCGCCGGGACCGTTCCTCGAGAAATCTAAAAGCGCCGTTTTATCAATCAAAATGAATTAGAGGCGAAACCGAGAATTCAGCTTTTAATTTGCGATATGCAATAATACGCTGGACGAGTGTTTGACGTCATATTCTTATTGAAACTTTGAGTGTCTTCGCTCATTAAGCCGAACGTTAATTTGGTTAATATATTTGTACGGCCTTGTCTGAAATTAGCGAGTTCTACGCGGAGGTTATTGGTACATTTTATTTTTAGGTCAAACGTTTCTGGAGATTTCCTAAACGCCTCGATAAATCGTACAAGTGAAAATATTTAACACTAGAACCGCGGCATCGGTCATTTTGACCGTTTCGCAACTTTTTTATTAGTAGAATATATTTCTGCCATATTAAATGACTTTTCCTAATTTTAATTGATAATTACTGTCCTATAATAGTTTTTCTTTTTAAATTGTGTTTTTTTTCCCTTTAATATGAGACATTATACCAACAGATGCAAATATTAACTGTAAAAAAACAGTAGCCCAGGTCTTTGTTTAAGGTCCAACCTATCTCTATATCAAAATTTATCAAAATTGGTTCTGTAGTTTAGGCGTGAAAAGGTAACAGACAGACGGACAGACAGACAGAGTTATTTTGCCTTTACTTTAGTTTGGGAATTAATTTTTTTTAGAAAATAAATTAAATGTTGTGCATCGTGCTTAAAGTGGAGTGTGCACATTCGAGCTCAAAGTGGCACATTCCGATCTCGGGAAAATGAAGCGCATTGGGGGGTGAATTGTTTCAATAAGTATTAGTAAGAATTTTTATTAATATTAATATTATTAATTAATATTCATATTATTAATTAATATTAATATTAATATTATTGATTAATATTAATATTAATATTATTAAATTTAATTATTGTGAATCACGCTTAAAGCCGCGTGTGCGCATTCGAGCTCAAAGTGGCACATTCCGATCTCGGGAAAATGAAGCGCATTGGGGGGTGAATTGTTTCAATAAGTATTAGTAAGAATTTTTATTAATATTAATATTATTAATTAATATTAATATTATTGATTAATATTAATATTAATATTATTGATTAATATTAATATTAATATTTTTGATTAATATTAATATTAATATTATTTAATTTAATTATTGTGAATCACGCTTAAAGCCGAGTGTGCGCATTCGAGCTCAAAGTGGCACATTCCGATCTCGGGAAAATGAAGCGCGCCGCTCCGCGTCGCGCTTCATTTGCCTCCCTCGCTCGGAAATGTGCCACTTTTCGCTCGAATGCGCACATCTTCGTTTAATTCGATTTGTCTATTATCTCTTTTTATTAAATTTAATCGAATAAATTAAAAATTGAAATTAACGGTTGCTTTTAATGAAAATTATTTAGAAAGTAAATTAATTATTGTGAATCGTGCTTAAAATCGAGTGTGCGCATTCGAGCTCAAAGTGACACATTCCGATCTCGGGAAAATGAAGCGCATTGGGGGGTGAATTGTTTCAATAAGTATTAGTAAGAATTTTTATTAATATTAATATTATTATTAATTAAATAATTAATATTAATATTATTGATTAATATTAATATTATTAAATTTAATTATTGTGAATCACGCTTAAAGCCGAGTGTGCGCATTCGAGCTCAAGTGGCACATTCCGATCTCGGAAAATGAAGCGCGCCGCTCCGCGTCGCGCTTCATTTGCCTCCCTCGCTCGGAAATGTGCCACTTTTCGCTCGAATGCGCACATCTTCGTTTTTATTAGACTTGTTACATGAATCTTTTTTTTTCAAATCAAACAATTAAAATTTCAATCAATTTTGATTTTATATTCAGTGAAAGTTATGGATTTTATTGTTTTTAAAAACTGTTTAGAAGCATTAAATGTGCTGCAATAAATATTTAATTGATAAAAGACAAATTTTTCTTAAAGGTCTAATTGACCGGTAACTGCCGCGGTTCTAGTGTTAAGGTGGCAATGCTGTTTGGAGTGGTCACATACATTTTTGGATCTGGTAATGGAATGCAAATGACATATTTAAAGGTCCTTTTAGAGAAATCTATTCAAAATGGCAAAAAACTTGATACAAAAATGATGATTTTTTCAGTATTTTAATTTCAATGAGATTTATTGTAAATATTCAATACATTGATGACTAATAGACTGTGCTTCTTTCAAGAAATTATCAAAACAAAGCACTTGAGCGCACCAAGAACATTTTATGATACTAAATTTAGGGCAAAATCAAGACTTATGTGTATATTCGACGATACGTGCAAAATGGGCATAGGGCGCAATGTTAATTTTTCGAGTAATTACGGATTGAAGTGTTAGGTTTATTTTTCTAGCACAAAAATTTACGTTAGAAAAATTGTAGCGCCGTTAATTGTGAACGAATCTTTAAAAACTATACAGGTTCGGATTTGCCAGACTTTTTGGCTTCGGATAGGCCTAGAAAGCCATAGCCGCGCTATTTGAAATTTTCGAGTAAAACGGGCTGGAAGAGTCTTACTTCTAATGAATTTTTTCTAAATTTTTACTTTAAAAAATCGTAGCTCGGTTAGTTGTGAACGTACCTCTAACAGTTTTTCAGATTTTGAAAGCCCGTTTATCGGAGTATAAGACCAGCTAAAAAAATCAACAGGGCCCAACGTTAAGTCTGGGAAAAAATCACATTTGAAGCTCTCAAAAAGTAAATTTTGCTAAAATTTTTAATTTTCAAAATGCTTCAAGTCTGCCGTCTTTACTAATTTCGTCAAATCTTATGGGTTCAGAGGGCCGAATTGTAATTAATTGTTTTTAAATTTTTACTTAAAAAATCTGATAGCCCTCACAGTGCCATAGCACCTATTCGTACAATTTTCGAAAAAAGCGTTTTACGTTATTTTTTAGAAACTCGCCCAAGTATAAAAGTACAAATTTTCGAAATCTTCACGCCAAGAGAAATCTAAAAACGCACTTGACCACCCCAAACAATACATCCACATGAACCACCACCCCACTCTTGTTAAATCTCCTCGAATAAATATTAATCGGGCGAAACTATTAAATTTCAATAAACGCATTTTTTAAACGAAAAAAAGCTCGTTTAACTTTTTGCGATGTAAGCTGCGAGTCCAGCTGCCGGAGAAAAGCTCCATTTCCTTTACAATGCGGCCGGTATTGGCTTATTGTGCTTTTTCTAAAAGGACTAAAAGCTCGAATTGTAGTAATTCTGGTGCCGTTCCATTGTCGCCGCGAGATTTTGAATAAGTTGAGCGCGCGCCACCCACGCCGGTCCGAAAAAAAATTACAAATTCGCTTTAATAGGCTTTAATAAAATTTATATCGGAAAAATTAATTTATAATCTTCGAGATATGCAAAGTTCTGACGAAAGTATCGCTCCTTTTCAATAAAACCAACAGATGCGTGCAAAATAAACATTAAATAAAGTAAAATATGCATAATAAGAGCAGCTGCGAATAATTTTCATTGTGCGCGCTAATTTAAATTCGAAATTCGAAATTTATGAAAATGTTTTTTGCGTTTTCGTTCGAAATATTAAATATGGATCAATAAAACGAACACTGTTTTTTTTAGAAAAAAAATTTACGTGACCAGAATAATTGAATTTAGTGTATTATTAGATTTTTAATGGGTTTTAGATTATTGCCATCCAAAAAATAATGATTATCATTCCGTACGATTATAAGAACAATGCTAGAATAAATAATTAAGAGTTTCGTCCCGATCGGACGTTGCGATCTCCGAAGTAAAAAATTCGCTTTGGACATTTTAATTTTTGGATTTATCGAATTTCTGTTTTGGCGAAATGTCGTGAATAACTTGCCGCGGCACCTGGTTTTTTTAATTCGACGAAGAAAAAAAATAATAGTAGCCGCGTTCGAAATTTCTCCGATGGAAGAAACTTTAATTACGTCGGGTCGCGGCCGATTTTTTTTTTCCCGTACAGAAAATTTAACAGAAGTACGCGTTGTTTAATTTATTTCGATGCAGCTTTTTGCATCATGTTGCGGTCAGCAATTACCGTAAGTTATGGTAGACTGAAGATACATTCAAATGAGAAAGATGGGCTTATGGGATACATTTATAAAGGACGATGAAAAGCAAACTTATTAAAATACATGTTATTGTTTTCGCCAAGAGTCACGTTGTTGTTTCTCACGGGACTTAGTTGGATTATTATTTACTTATTAATATACAACTTAAAATGTAACTGCACGCGGCCACGAATAACAAAATTTGTATTTTAAAAAAAAATCGTCGTAAAACATAAACACGTTCCTAAATTTCCTTGGTGCCGGTTCTGACCCTCGAATTTAAAGCTGCTGATTTGCATCGCCGCGTCGGTGATAATTTTTTTGATAAATTAATCACACATAGGCGTAGATGTACAATTTTTTTTTTTTGGTTACGGTAGCTCAGATTTATTTTTTAACGTTTTAAAAAGTAATTGAAGTCGGGCCGAATTTGACATTTTCGTCCCAATTTAGGGCAGATATTGGGCTGGAAAGAAAGCAATTTCAATTTCTACAAATCGGCGGCGTTAGAATTTTTTTTTGGAATCGCTTCGGTCAATGTCACAATTTTTTTATCGTTCACAGTTGGGAATAGTGACTTTTAATTAATTTTGGAAACAAATTACTTGGTATTTGGTCTACATTTGTTAGTTCAGTATCGAGTTTAACGTGGAGGAAGCCATTATGGATAAACGACCAAAATTGGCATTATTCTCTACCATGACAACGCTCGGCCTCGCACATCTATAGCACCTCGTCAATAATTATTGAATCTTGGTTGGGAACTAAGAGTATTTTCACTGTACAGCTTTGGCCCTGCCTCATCAGATTACCATTTATTTCTATCTTGACAAAATTCGAATATAAATAAAAACAACATAGTTAAATAAATTAAATTACTAAATTTGTATTAGCTTAACTAAATATTTATGTGTTTTATTTTTAATTTAATTGAATCACATGTTCTTTATGGGTTCTTAAAAGTGCTCATCTGGGAAATGCAACCAACACCAATGTGTTTGTTTTTATGGATTAGAATTGTTATTGCCGAGCTTACCTCAATTCACATTTGTAATTCCTTTGGTGTAATTTTCTTGAGAACACCCAATTCCTAATAATTATATTTAGTTGTAAGGTATTTTATTTAGAATTATTTCATTATAATGTAGATTTTTATTTACAGGTTTTAAAAGTGTTGCAAATGAAGGGAAAAGGTGCGTCACATCTAATGTGAGTTTTTACCATATTTTTTTCTTCTTTTTATTTTGCATATATGTGTTTTTATATTGTTGTTTTTTTTGTGGCGGTAAATGTATCTTATTTTCTGCGATTCCCAACGTAGAATTAATTTTCTATAGAGCACGACACAAACAATTAATAAAAAAATTATAAATTTTTGTGCGTTTAAAAAATTTAAAAACTATTTAAATAATTAAAAGGTACCATACAATTATCTACAAACAACAGTATTTACAATAGCAAAAATTAATAATACATAGTTAGGCCCTTACGATAAAATTAAAGCTTGAAAATATTTTTTTAAAATGTTTTGTCGAAAATCCAACTACGACATTTAATTTTTTTTTTATTATATATTTATGTCAAAAGATAAAGATGATTCTATTTAGAAATTACAGATTTACAGAAAGCATTTTAAAAGCTTCTACAAATATTAATAATATTTTTCAATGAGATAAAGTTAATGTAAAAATAATAATAATTAGCAATGGATTGAGAATTTTAAATTAAAAATAAATAAATTTTTTAATCTTCACTTAGCGGGTTATAGACTCAAAATCATTAGAAAAGTAATTCACTAAAATTCAAGAAATAAGGCACAGTTAATATAATTATTGATTTACTTAAGTTTATCATTAAAAAAAAACAAATTTTATTAATATGCTTATTAACCTTCCGCATACTAGGTGGGGTTTGCCATACCCCGAACATGAAATGATATAAAATTCACAAAATTGCACTTTATGACAATTAAATGATAAGATATATATTTTAATAACAAATAATGAACAGGTTTAAGGAAAACACATATTTATTTATGCATTAGAATAGACTTTTATTAATAAAAATACAAAAACTTAACTTATTTTTCAATTTATAAACTATTGGCTCTTTTTTGAATATTAAATTCCAAAGGCACGTGTCAATTACGATACCAAATATTAAAAAAAATTATTCTTGCCTTCTTATTGCAATACAAATTAATTTGACGGCAATTTCTTAATAATTCGGAATAATTTAGACCGATCAATTACACGAAAAATTAATTGAACAACTTTAATCGTTTTCCCTCACTTGCATTGACAAGATTATCGTATCTTCTCGCTCCCTTCCACTCTTTGCTATGGTAAATACGTTTTCGAATATAAAATCGATATTTACCAAATTAAATTAAATTTTCGACTTGAAGGAGCGCACGATAAATTATACAAATGTAATAAACACGAGGATGTGCGCATTCGAGCGAAAAGTGGCACATTTCCGAGCGAGGGAGGCAAATGAAGCGCGACGCGGGCGGCGCGCTATTCCGAGATCGGAATGTGCCACTGAGCTCGAATGCCACTCTTTAAGCACGATTTGCAATAATTTCGGCGTTGAAAAATTAGTAAATCGTTTTTATCATTCCCTCTCACTCGTACTTATGAGTTTGTTGTATCTTTTCGCTCGCTCCCACTCATTGGTATGGTAAAAATAGGTTTTTCGAACATATAATCGATATTTAAATTAAATTTGTTGATTGGAAAGAAAGTTAAATTTACAAAAATCAATAAATACGAGGATGTGCGCATTCGAGCGAAAAGTGGCACATTTTCGAGCGAGGGAGGCAAATGAAGCGCGACGCGGGCGGCGCGCTTCATTCCGAGATCGGAATGTGCCACTTTAGCTCGAATGCGCACACTCTTTAAGCACGATTTACAATAATTTCGGCGCTGAAAAATTAGTAAATCGTTTTTATCATTCCCTCTCACTCGTACTTATGAGTTTGTCGTATCTTTTAGCTCGCTCCCACTCATTGCTATGGTAAAAATAGGTTTTTCGAACATATAATCGATATTTAAATTAAATTTGTTGATTGGAAAGAAAGTTAATTTACAAAATCAATAAATACGAGGATGTGCGCATTCGAGCGAAAAGTGGCACATTTCCCAGCGAGGGAGGCAAATGAAGCGCGACGCGGGCGGCGCGCTTCATTCCGAGATCGGAAATGTGCCACTTTGAGCTCGAATGCGCACACTCGGTTTTAAGCTCGATTACCAAACGTCCGGTTTTAACAAAAAAAAAAAAATTGGTCACCTTAGTTATATACTCCACCTAGTACACGGAAGGTTAATTAATTCTCTATAAACATTTTTGAAAATATTTTCAGTAAGATTTAACAAAATAAACTAATTAATATTTTTCATACATTAGATCATTAGATTTTTGAAAAGTTGGTTCTATTTAATATCAAAAAATATACTTCGAACCCCTGCATCATTTTTATTGCACACAACTATACAAAAAAAAGCAGGTGCTAAAACATTTTTCTAATTGCCGACCAGTCGATTAGATTTTCTCTCTGCGCCGCTGCGCTCGACGAAAAAAACCGACCGAAAAAAAAGTTCTTCGCCTAATATTGTGCGCAATCAAAAAATAATGATAATCTGTGTCCGGGCGTAGATCTAATGGCGAAATTTAACTTTATGGTACCGTTTAACGTTAATATGCCATGGAATGCTAATACGAATATCAAATACGGGCATTTTAATGACAGGTACTAATTTCATGTAAATATTTTTTTGTTTGAATGCCATTGTGGTAATTTCTAGTCACGGCTGAAGGGCTTCACTGTTTTACGTCGGATGGTCAACAAAGCGATTAGAATTTGTATAAAGTGCTTCGTACACGAACGACAAAATAAATCGCTTATTCTTTCCGCAAAAATTGTGCGTAATTAAAAAAATCATAATAATAAAATTTAGAATAATATTTTTTAATAATCGGTTTCCGCTTTTTTTTCTATTTTGGCGGGCTTTCCGCCGTCCGGGACAAGCTGCGACAAAAATACAATCGTGAAAGCTGAAATGGTATCAGAAATTTAATAGGCCATTGTTAGACATTTAACTTTGATTATACATGTGGGCGAGTTCATTTAAAAAAATCATTTCCTGTGCATTACAATACATGCATAATTACCCGTAGAAACATAATTGTCCTAATGACATTTATTAACTCTATCACGAATGCTTTGTTATGTGCAAGTTAGGCCACATTTCTTCTTCGTGCCTATTTTTCGTCGATTTTTTTCAATTTCACCGTTTTATTTTTGTCGTTTAATTCCGGCGACGCCGACGAGTTCGCCGTTTTTCTTCTTATTTTCGAAAAAGCGAGCTCCTCCTCGGACTTCGTGCGCTGCAACGCATTAATTCAATTTGCATGGAAAACTTTGTTTCTCGAAGTCATTAAGGCGGTACGGCCGAGTTCACAGATAGAATATAAATTGCCAATTACAGCATATCAATGTTCGTATGGAAAATGAACGTGTTGAGAGTAAATTAAATTTCCGTTTAAAGCGCTGCTACTGCCGTGGACTTTGATTTATGGCCATATCTGCCCCGGTCAACTACCATACATATATTTCCAGATTTATTGCTCGGCCGAGTTAATTGAAACGTTCCGCCGCTTTTTTTTCGCCTTCGCGAAAAACCAAAATCGCGTTTTCGGTCCGAACGAAAAACGCGGAACGCGCGACCGAGGGCGCCATCTCGCGGCGCGCCGCCCAAGAGCGCCCGGAATCCGATTCCGTCAATTCCCCGGAATCGGAAAACTAAAATTTCCTCGGAGGCGTTTTTTTTTTTAATGTCGTGTAAAATCCTAAGTGAAGTTTCTCGACGCGAATTATCTCACAATTTTGGGCGGTTATCGTTATTTATTTATGCGTTTCGAGTTTTCTGCCCACGTCGTTGATTTTATTGCCCAACGAATGCCACCCAAGATGTATTTAAAAAATTTCTGTTAAGTGTGGATTTGTACGACTAAATGAAACGAGAATTTATCGTTTAATAAGTTGTTTCTTCGTGGAACGAGGAAACGGGACCGATTTCGGTTTTTGTCTGCTTTTTCGTTTTGTTGTTCGCTCGCTCTTTTTTTTTTTTTTGGAAGTTATACTTCTTTCGGCGCGTTACTTTTTGGATTTATAAAGAATAGAACATTGTGCCCAAATTATGTGCATATTCGAGCGAAATTTGCAAATTTTCTCGAGATCCAATTGGACACTCGGCTTTCCCGCATGAAAAAAAATTATATTTTAAAAATATATCGAATAATATAGTACAATTTATATTATAATATAATTTGTATAGAAAATTGTCTATAATAGTTTTTGTGAAATTAAATAATTATGTTTTTGCCTTGCTGTATTAAAAAGCATTACATTTTCAACTTCAATAGGGCCTCCCTTGTTTTGTAGGGCATTGTTAGATTTTTTTAACTATTTTTCTGGTTATCTGTAAAGTTCAATTAACCCCTTGCATGTAATAGTTTTTGCGAATTTAAATAATTGGGTTTTATGCTTGGGCATATTAAAAAGTGTTACATTTTCAACTCCATTAGGGCTTTACTGTTTGTCTGGGGGTTGTTAGATTTTTTAAATTATTTTTCTGGTTGTCTATAAAGTCTAATTAACCCCTTGCATGTAATAGTTTTTGCGAATTTGCGAATTTAAATAATTGTGTATTTGCCTTGTGTGTATTAAAAAATATTACATTTTCAACTGCATTAGGACCTCCCCTATTCTGTAAGGGATTGTTAGATTTTTTTCACTATTTTTCTGGCTGTCTATAGAGCCCAATTAACCCTTTGTATATAATAGTTTTATCGAATATGCGAATTTGAAAAATTGTATTTTTGCCTTGTGTGCATTAAAAACCCTTACATTTTGAACTGCAATAGGGGCTCCCTTGTTTTGTACAGCATTGTTAGATTTTTTTAATTATTTTTCTGATTGTCTATAAAGTCCAATTAACCCTTGCATATAATAGTTTGCGCGAATTTGCGAATTTAAATAATTTTATTTTTGGCTCGGGCGTATTAAAAAGCATTACATTTTGAACTGCAATAGGACCTCCCCAGTTCTGTACAGCATTGTTAGATTTTTTATTATTTTTCTGATTGTCTATAAAGTCCAATTAACCTTTTGCATATAATAGTTTGCGCGAATTTGCGAATTTAAATAATTTTGTTTTCGGCTTGGGCGTATTAAAAAGCATTACATTTTGAACTGCAATAGGCCTCCTCTGTTCTGTATAGCATTGTTAAATTTTTTTAAATATTTTTTGGTTGTCTATAAAGTCCAATTAACCCCTTGTATATAATAGTTTTCGCGAATTTGCGAATTTAAATAATTGTGTTTTATGCTTGGGCGTATTAAAAAGTGTTACATTTTCAACTGCATTAGGGCCTCCACTGTTCGTCTGGGGGCTGTTAGATTTTTTTAAATTATTTTTTTGGTTGTCTATAAAGTCCAATTAACCCCTAGTTTTTACGAAATTGCCAATTTAAATAATTGTGTTTTTGTCTTTTGTGTATTAAAAATATTACATTTTCAACTGCATTAGGACCTCCCCTATTTTGTAGGAGGTTGTTAGATTTTTTTTACTATTTTTCTGGTTGTCTATAAGGTTCAATTAACCCCTTGCACGTAATAGTTTTTGCAAATTTAAATAATTATGTTTTTGTCTAATACCATATGTATTAAAAATTATACATTTTCAACTGCAATAGGGCCTTCCGTATTCTGTAGCGGATGGTTAGATTTTTTTAATTATTTTTTTGGTAGTCTATAAAGTCCAAGTAACCCCTTGCATATAATAGTTTTCGCAATTTTGCGAATTTAAATAATTGCTGTTTTGCCTTGTGTGTGTATTAAAAAATATTACATTTTCAACTGCATTAGGGCCTCCACTGTTTGTCTGGAGGTTGTTAGATTTTTTTAATTATTTTTCTGGTTGTCTATAAAGTCCAATTAACCTTTTGCATATAATAGTTTTTGCGAATTTGCGAATTTAAATAATTACGTTTTTGCTTTGTGTGTATTATAAAAAGCATTACATTTTCAACTGCATTAAGACCTCCACTGTACGTGTGGGGGTTGTTAGATTTTTAAAATTATTTTTGTGGTTCTCTATAAAGTCCAATTTACCTTTTGCATATAATAGTTTTTGCGAATTTGCAAATTTAAATAATTATGTTTTGCCTTGTGTGCATTAAAAAGTATTACATTTTTAATTGCATTAGGGCCTCCACTGTTCGTCTGGGGGTTGTTAATTTTTTTAACAAGCTAACGTGTGAATTGGGGATGAATAGATTAATAGTGGGGAAGCGCCAAAATTTATTTTTTTTTAAGGGACGCTCAGTAACATGTTGTTTGGAAACTACTGGTTTTGCTAAACACAAAAGCAACATAACACGTGTTATTTAATTTAGTTACGCCAAAGAAGTGTAACTTCTAACGCGCATCAGCCGAATCATCGCTTTTTTTTTGATTTATAACTCTTCTATTGTTTTTTTTAATTGCACCATATGCGAGCTTTGCGATTTAAAAAATTAATTTAAGACGCCCATTCTTAAGGTCGGGCTTTCAATCGAGCCGGGTCGAACAATTAATTTTCCTATCAATAAATGCGGAGATATGGATTTCGCGGTTCAAGGCTTCGAAAGCCGAACAAGCACATTGTTTCTATTAAATTTTGCAAAAAGATAATCGATCGAATTAAGCGTTTCTCGAACGCAAAGAAATAATTAGTCGATTAAAGAAATTGAATGTAGGCTCGAAGAGCCGGTAAAACTGTCCATCAATCACGGTCCAGGGTTGCCCGCTGACCCCCGCTTGTTTGCATAACTAAATCATAATTGTTACTAACCAAATGGACGTATTGACTAATGATTTTATATTCGAATGCCGAAAAAAAAAGGCGTTGGTTGAATATTTTACCGCCTGCTTTTGTGTCCGACACGACGGACCGATAATTAAAATATTTCCTAATCCTTTGTTGGAGGAAGAATTATTAAAATTCAATTACTTTTTAGAGTGGAGAAGAAGGAGGGAAAAAACGAAGTGCCACATAAACGCAATTTAACAGAAGTTAACTGCGAAATTGTTGTGGTTTCGTTCTAAAAAAAAAGAAAATTACAAAAGTAAACTTCACGTAGCAAATGATACTCTTAAGTTCTCAATATCGTAAAAATTATATTCACCGTGCCTGACGATCGTCGACCCTTAATCTTACTTATTGTTAGATGCGCCACGGACACTTAATTTCATTCGCAGACCTCATTTGCGCAAAATTATAAGTATGAATTAATTTTTTCGGCTCCGCGAGCGAAGGGAAGGAGGAAGAAAATTATAGGCCGAAGCCTGTACTGTAGACTACACTTTTATTCAAAAATTTCGATTACGATCGCTTTTAATGTGCATTAACCTTCCGTGTACGAGGTGGGGTATAACTAACGTGATCAATTTTTTTCTTGTCGAAACGGGACGCTTGGTAATCGTGCTTAAAACCGAGTGTGCACATTCGAGCTCAAAGTGGCACATTTCCGATCTCGGGAAAATAAGTACTAATAAGTATTAGTAAAAATTTTAATTAATATTAATATTATTGATTAATATTAATATTATTGATTAATATTAATATTATTGATTAATATCAATATTTGTGATTAATATTAATATTATTAAATTTAATTATTGTGAATCACGCTTATAGCTGAGTGTGCGCATTCGAGCTCAAAGTGGCACATTTCCGATCTCGGGAAAATAAGTACTAATAAGTATTAGTAAAAATTTTAATTAATATTAATATTATTGATTAATATTAATATTTATTGATTAATATTAATTTATTGAAATATAATATTAATAATATTAGTATTAATATTATTGATTAATATTAATATTATTAAATTTAATTATTGTGAATCACGCTTATAGTGAGTGTGCATTCGAGCTCAAAGTGGCACATTCCGATCTCGGAATAAGGGGGCTTATTTGTCATTAAATTATTTATTGAATTAATTTATTATTCATTAATATAATGATTAATATTAATATTATTAAATTTAATTATTGTGAATCACGCTTATAGTTGAGTGCATTCGAGCTCAAGTGGCACATTCCGATCTGAGGAAAATGAAGTACTAATTGTTTACGTAAACCTATTTTAATTAATATTAAGATATTTATTACATTAATATAATCACTGATTTATATTTATTTAATTAGTAAATATCTATTGAGTTAATATTACCAAAGTCAATTATGTTAAAGGTAATGAGAAGTATTTTGTTTATTAAATATTGGTTAAATTTAATTATTTAAGAATATTTCTTATCTGAGTTAGACGTTCAGCTAAAGTGCAATTTTGTGGATTTACCCATTTTATTTAGAAACCGCACCTGAGATGGGTTAATTTCTATCTAAACAGTCAAGGAAATGTAAAACCATTTTGGAAAGTGGCACTCTCGAGGGTTTATTCATTATAAAGTGACCTAAGACTCAAAATCAAATTATTTTTATTTTAATTTGAAAATAATATTTTATTTCGAAACGTATTTACTTTAACAATGGTCGAAATTGTTTGTGTAGTTTACCGGGTGTTTTATTTAAAATGTCACCTGAAATGGTGTTAACTTTCTTATCTTAAACAGAAGGGTACTCATTTTTGGATAATTGGATGGAGCTCGTCGAGGGTTTTCCAAAATGTATAACAAGTTACCGTTTGACTCATAAATATTTTTTTTATTTTGGATTGTGAATATATAAACATATTTTTGTTGAAATTATTTATTAATCAAATGGTAAGTTAAATGTTAAAAGAAGTCAATGGAGAAGTGGCACTTTTGTTTATTCAAAAAATTGTGCTAAGACTAAAAGTTCGATTAATTATGTTTTACTAAATTTGAAAATTGATTATTTTAATTCTTGACCGTTACAGACGTTTAGCTTTTAACAAGGCGAAATTGTTTGTGTAGTTTACCCCGGGTGTTTTATTTAAAATGTCACCTGAAATGGTGTTAACTTTCTTATCTTAAACAGAAGGGTACTCATTTTTTGGATAATTGGATGGAGCTCGTCGAGGGTTTTCCAAAAATGTATAACAAGTTACCGTTTGACTCATAAATATTTTTTTTTTATTTTGGATTGTGAATATATAAACATATTTTTTTTTGAAATTATTTATTAATGAAATGGTAACTTGCTATACATTTTTGGAAAGCCCTCGACAAGCTCTATCCAACTATCTAATAAAATTAATGCCTTTCTATTTAATATAAAAAGCTTACTCGATTTCCCGTTAAACCGGAAGTAGAAAAAAATTGTGTTTCTGCCAGTGCATAGATCGAATAAATTAAAAAATATTTTATACTTGTACTTTTTTTGAAATTATTATTATTTTAGGAATTGTTGCTCAGTGCCCATACGCCCATAAACTTAGAGTAAAGGGGGTGGTTTTACTTATGTAGGTACGTGTTCATTTAATTAATTTTTATTACGAAAAATTATTATATTATCCAGAATTTGATCTAATTTAATTTGGTCAAAATCTCATTTTAATATCTCCGTTGATTTCTAATATTATCGAAATTAATTCAAAATTTAATAAAAATAATACTTTTCCCTATGTTGAATTGGTAAATTGTTTATTGCTTAAAAACAATTACTCTTATTGAAACAGAGTTGTGACCAATCGAAAGGGGAGCAAAATTTGGGCTAATACCTGGTACGACAATTTTTCAAATTTTTTTTGATTATTCTGTAAACGCTTAAACGTCACTTTTTCAAAATACCAATTCGGGCATGTGATTAAAATATCAAAATTAATTTTATGTCTCGAGTTCTATTGAAGTGTCCAAAAGTCAAAGCCCAAATCAAAAATTTCAAGTAATTTTCCCCTAGTGCAACGAATTTTACGAAACCGGTTCGATGCCCGCAAAATGCAACAGCAAAATCCAGAACCCCCAAATCGCAAAAGTAGCCGGGCATGCCGCGTACAATTTTATCCAGAGCCCCATCGATCAAACTCGTGTTAAACAATTTCGAAAAAGTTTATACGAAATTTTGTCAAAATAATCGTTTAGAATTATAGAGAATCGTTTTTGACTAGTTACATTATTTTTCCAAATTGATTTCGTCGGTTTTTTTCGAATTTGAATAAAAGTGAATAGAATGCATAGTTTAAGGTGTCGATTTAGAGAAAGCGTATGGAGTGCGACAAGGTGCGACCTATGTAAAAAGTGCGATAGCGCTACGGGCTAAGGTTACGACGAGTCGGCGCAAACATTTCGTGCACTTACCATGCATTAAACGCATACAGTTTTGGTTAAACGATTTTTGGGCCTTTTTGGCCGCGCAAAATTCTGAAAAGTGTTTTATAACGTGCATTTAAATGGTAAGAATATTTCTAACTAACAATTTTTGACAAATATTTTAATTGAACGTGGTTTTTGGAGAAGAAATGTGGCAATAGCCTTTTTACCTGAAATTAAATGTAACAACAATTATTGTTTAATAATTCCATTTATTCATGGGCACTCGTTGCAACAATAGTTCATTTTTACAGCTTTTTTTCGGTAATTGGCTATAGCACCATTGCTGTATCTTTGGAAGAGAATTGTGTGTCTTTGTTCTAATATTTTTTTACATGATTTTCCAACTTGGGCACTTTTTGGATTTTGAATGTTGCAATTTTTCTGCAGGTGGGATAAACTTAACCCTTGTAATTAATATTTTTTCTTTGTCTTTATAGAACCAGGAACGAAAAATTCAACGGAATCGAAATTCGGTGGTCAAATTCGAGGCTGGCTCGATATTCTCTTAAGGACTCCAAGATCGCTTGGTCCATGCCGAGATGATGGAAGCAGACAAAGATGATCTTCCGGTGAGTCCTCTTATTTTTATTTTTCTGCAGGAGTATATCTGATTTTGCATCCGAGCACTAAGTCGAAGGTTTAAATTTCATCAATTTTTTTTGTGCAATTTCGTCAGCCATCCTTTTAAATTATTTTGAACAATTTCGATGCCTTTCTTATTCCTCTGTTTAATAAAGAATTTTTTCCTGTTCCATCTCTTTTAATTTTTGGCATTTAGTGAGACTAAAAAGGATGGTTTTGAAAATTATGGTTCCCATAACTTGATAGTTTTTAATGTATTTGTTATTAATTTGTGGAGCGCTTTTTGGCAGCGAATTTTTTGGAGATGCACTAACAAAATCAGATGTACTCTTATAATTGTTTGATGTTTGTATAAATTGCGTCATATTTAAATACTTAACGTGTGCTGGTTAATTCCATATGGTAAATTAATACTTATATGTCTTTCGAGAATTAAACAAATATGATATTTCTGTATTTTTTTGAATTTCAATCAAAATCAGCACTTGTGCTATATTAATAATTATTAAATTTGTCATCGGGCATTATTTAAATTTTCTTTATTTGGAAATGGGATACAACTTGTAAGTATTCCAATGGTCAATTTCTATGTCTTCCACCTTTCATTTTGATTGCGTTTTTCTACAATAAATCAAATTAATTTTTGCACGTGCAAATAAAAATTCTAATTGGTGCAGGCCAGATGTACGATGGCAGCGTTTTATTTTGACGTTGGTTATTTAAATGCAAAATATTTTGTGTAGAATTTTAAAAATTGCTTTTTTTTTTGATACGACCAACCCTTGTCTAAAATATTCATGCAAACTGAGAGGGTCTCAATTACACTGGCACACAAAAATAAAAAAGTCGTCAGTACTTTTGCCCAGATCCACCTAGGATTATGTACTTCGATGCCCTGAATGCAAATTTGAGGTCGGTTTACCCAATACACCTCCAAAATTTTGAGTGAATTGCAAAAAACTGCAATTTTTAGCCAATCGAAGCAGTTTTTTGCAATTTACTCAAAATTTTGGGGGTGTACGGGCCAAACAGACTTCGGATTTGGATTCAGCGCATCGAAATGCATAACCCTAGGCGGGTCTGGTCAAAAGTACTGACCACTTTACTTTTTTTGTGTGCCAGTGTAATTATTAAATTTGTCGTCGGGCCTTATTTAAATTTTCTTTATTTGGAAATGGTATACAAGTTGTAAGTATTCAAATGGTCAATTTTCAGGTCTTCTACCTTTCATTTCGATTGCGTTTTTCTACAATAAATCAAATAGATGCAACATTAAAATTAAAGCCTGAGAACTTTCCAAATTTATTTTTGCACGTGCAAATAAAAATTCTAATTGGTGCAGGCCAGATGTACGACAGCAGCGTTTTATTTTGGCGTTGGTTATTTAAATGCAAAATACTTTGTGTAGAATTTTAAAAATTGGTATTTTTTTTGATACGACCAACCCTTGTCCAAAATATTAATGCAAACTTAGAGGGTCTCAATTATTAATAGCAATGTTAATTTTAATAATAATTTTACTGTTGTAATTGTTTTGTTAACAACAATAACGATTGAAATCGTTTTATATAACAGCTGAGTAATGTCTATGCGTTCGCCCGGCTTGGTATTTTATCAACTTTTTGCGTAGATAACCGATATCTGCATTTGCAGAGCTCAAAATTTATGCATTTGTGAATGTGATTTTGAAGCAAACAAACGTGCACTAAGAGCTGTTTTGAATAATTAAATCCTAAGTTTAAAAAGTGTTTAAATACTAATTAATATATCTTCGTCGATATTCAACGAAGCACTGTAACTAATCTTTTGGATTTGTTACAAGGAATCGAGCCGCTCGAAAATCTTCCAGGACATCGTAGCTCCATGGAGGACGACCATTTATTCTTAAGGTGGGTTCCTTTTTACATAATTCCTCATATCTAGGTTTTCCATCCTGGGCCATCGTAGTTGGGCTCTCGGAACTTGGCATTTCTACATACCAGTAACGAATTATTTTTTTTTAGTTTTGATTTTCAGCTCTCCAGGATTAGAAATGCTGCTATGCATTAATTTCTATTTGGCCATAATTTTTTTTTATATTTTAGGTAATTTATTGTTTACAGTTGTGTGAATAAATTTTTTATTGATTGACTTCCTCACCCCTAAATCTTTAAATGGTTGTAAATTAGTTTAAGCAATGTTATAGGTGATTACCAAATAATTTGTTAATCACACTTTAACATTTGCCTGTTTTCTGATATCGCGCTGGCTTTTACTGAGGTCAACTGATATCCATTTTCCGGCCTTGGTGCTTCGATATCAATCGTTTTTAGAGACCAACTTATTCGAAGAGTTTCCATCAAAATTTAATTAATTTTGATTGGAATTCTAGTTGCAACTTTAATTAACAAACACTAATTAGTTGGTGTCTATTAATTTTTGTTGCAACGACCCCATCGCAAGCGCAACTAATTCTTTTGAAATTTTTCAGCTCGGTGCGAAGACAACTAGACCTTCCGCGGTTTTCGTTTGCAATCGTAGTTCTTTAAACGAGTGTTAGCCCTCCCAGTACAAGTAGTGGTCCCTCTAATTCAAAAAATCGCGCGTTTCCATTTTAAAGATGTCATCTTCGGGCCCGGGGAGCAGCTGGTCGTCGGTCGAAGGAGAGGATTCATGGAGGATGGCACCTCGGACGACCCAACGCCGAGGTGCACAAAACATCTTTAAAAGGACATAGGGTAGGTCCCGTCCAGCGTTGGGACGTTGGAAGAGGATGAAGACGCCTTTCGGTAAGTACCTTTTTATTTTTACCATTGCAGGTGGCGAAAGTGGATGGTGGAGACTTGTTATTTTTTTTTTCTTAGAACATTTTGCGCTGCGCCTGGGATTGCGTTTGGGTGGGTCGCCTTTAATAGCGGTCGGAAGGCCCTTCAGGCCGTTAGAAAATTTTTGATCGAAGATTTCAAGTTGCGTACCTTACGATTGTTTATTAATGATTTTATCAAATGCTTTAAATTAATTTATTTAGTATTCAGTCGTAAGGTTTTTTGAATTTATTTTGCGTTTTTTACTTTAATATAGGGGTCAAGTCTCCACCTGAAAGATTTGTTCAGTATTTTCACAGCCATTATAATTATTTGATTGCTTTTTCAAAATAAATAATTTATTATGTTTTTTTTTAAATTTGTAAAGTGCTTCAATTTAATAATTACTATAATAATATTGCAACTTTTATTGAGCATTTATTGCTGATGGTTTTTCTTATGCAAATTAGAAACAATTAGCAAATATACAATCAGATGCCCTTAAATTCAAATTACGTGTTACTATTTTTAGATTATTAAATTTGTTTAAAACTTTCAGGCGTTTTACATTGTTCTTCTGAATTATATCAATTTGTTAATAGTATAAATTGTTTTTTTTTAATTTATTTAAATTAGTTACTAGCAAAAACTTTTTAAACCACTATTTGATTCTTCTATTATTTTGTCATTTTATCGCATTGTTTAATTAATAAAGGCAAATTAAAAAGCCAATAACATTTACAATGGTTAATATGTACTTTCATTTAATAATTCATTTGAAAATTTTTAAATAAACATTTTTTTAAATATTTTATAAAAAAGATATAATTAGTAAATTCAAAAAAAAATTGTTAGTACGTGCTTTAACTAAATACTGTTAAATTGAAATTTTCTTTATGAAACTGCCAAGTTTTTAAATAATTGTCTAAGTAATACTTTTATTGCTCTTTAAAAAAAAAACTTACAAATTTTTGGATTTTATAATAAAGTAATGCAAATTAAAATCATAGCAGAGAAACATACCTAATGAGTATTTTATGCTATTTTCTTTCATTGCTGTATGCCTTTATTAAAGTAATATTTTTGATTAGAATCAGCTGTAATTTTCAAAATACTTAATTACAGTTTTTGTTAGGCGTCTGATTTGTATTTTGAATTTTCTTAGATACTTTGTTGTAAATTAAATGATAACGTAATAATATTTAACTTTTTAATTCTAAAGTTAATTTATTTAATTCAAAGATTTATTAACCATCTGCTTGGTTAATAAAACCATGGCTTTTGCTTTAACTTAAGCAGAGGACGAAATAAAAATTCGGAAAGTACGCCTTTCAGAGTTGGATGTTCGTTCTGTGCTTAAAAAACCAGTTCGCCCCTGCAATTCCTTTTTATTGTTTTATATCTGTGTATGGGGGTTATCAGTAAGATCGGACTTTTTTTCAAAAGCGTCGCTTTTGAATTAATTTCCGAACCGCTGAAAACTTCCGCGTTGATACAATAAGCTGCAAAAGGACCAACTAGTCCATTTGCAATCGGAATTCATTCGAACTTTTGGGTTTTTGGTGACTTGTTATCTTTCTTAAGGACCCCTACGCCCCCTCGCCTAGTTGTAAGAATTTATTGTATTTTACACCAAAACCCAAACGGAGAATAATTCCGATTATTGTTTCAACATTTGTACAATTTGCTGAAAGGTCGATTTTTGCATTTTTTTAAAAATTCTCTAATTTTGAATATTTTGCGCTCTTCTAATAAATTTAATTGGCCTGAATGCAATTGCACAAACAAAATGTTTATATATCTGTGTATTTCATGTAAAACTTGTACCGCTCCCATGCCACGCTTGGTGGGCATGGGGCAGCCTTAGATACCGCGTTTTTATAATGCCGCCACTTTTAAAAAAGATTTTGTGGAAACGAGGGGCGCGAGCTCCAAGTTTTTTATTAATTCAAATTGAATCGTTTTAAAGTGGCGGAAGAGGGGGCATAGATTTCTCACAAATTTTCAGGCGCGAAAGCTCTTAGGTCAGAGCACGGGCGTGAGACTTTTGTCTTCTTGTGGTTAGGGCCATGGGTTTTGACTGTCCTTTCGGAAGTCATCGAGTTTCTTTCCGCTTTGTTTTTGCTGAAAATAGTGTTTAAGATTTTGACTCCCCCAAAAGGGTGGTCATTATGCGCCTAAGCTCGAAGAAATGAGCCTTTAGGACACTTATTAAACGCCAAAAATTTAATTTTTGGCTTTTATTAAATTATAATAAAATAATTAAATTAAATTAAAATAAAATAAAGGGGAATAAAAATGCGGCCTAATTATTAACAATGTAATGTTGGGAGAGTTACGGTTTTTCGAAATAATTGCTTTGCAGCCTTTCGAGCTCAGCAAAATCGTGCGCGGTTCGTGCAATATAGATTCGACGTATTTTTTGCAAATTTTCGTGTTCGGGTTAGTGCTTGTGAATTTTCGTTTCCGATATGCCCTTTTCAGCTACCTTGACTAAATGATGTGTTTCCTTTTCAGCTTTTTTTATTACTTTTTTGAAATACTTAATCAACTAATTTTTACTTTTCAGGGCGTTTATATTTTTTTTCAGGGCGCTTATTTTTTTCAGGGCGTTTTGACTTTTGTTAAAAAGTCACATATCTAAGTTCATAAATGTTGAGCTTTTACCCCTCGACATCAAAAAAAAAACTCATGCGTTTCTTTTCATAAAATTAAAGATTCGTGCGTCTCGACTCTCCCACATTTTGAAGCGCCTTTCGACTCAAAAAGTCTGGAGCTTTTGCCGGCGAAAGCTCGGCATTTTGAGTTTTAATTCGGTCATAAAAGGGGTGGGTTTTCGTCGGACGATAATTACTTTTTACTCGCCTGAAAAGATGAAGTAATCGGTTTCGAAAAAAAAAATAGTTTTTCTCTGAAATTACTATTTTAATAACAATTTTATTTTAAGCCATTTTTAATAACTACAACCAAATAAAAAAAATAATAATTGTACATAACAATTAGAAAATGTATTAAAAATATGCTACTTTAATTACTTTAATTTTATTGCTTACTGGTTGGGATAGGACAGGTGTAGGGGAGGAGGAGCCTGGCAATTTTTTTCAAAATTTTGATTTAACTAATTTATTTAAAAATATAACTTTGGAGAGGTTAGGGCAGGTGTAGGGGAGGAGGAGCCTGCAAAATTTTATAATAATTTTCTTATAGGTAGTTTTTCAAATAATTAAAAATCCAAAGCAATAGGAGAATAATTTATTGAAGTCAGTGCTGCATTTCAGTTACAATCAAAGCCCATATGGTCCGATGAGGAATTCATGGTTTTTAATACATTTTCACGAATTAGCACCCGATTATTATCATAGGTAATTACTTTTAATATTAATATTAGTGTACGTACTAGAATATTTGATTTAAGAGCTCTAATTTACAAGTGTTTATTAATATTTAAATTTTGGCAACGCAGAAAAGATTAATTTATAGTGGATAAAGGTCTCTGTGAATTTTTTATGGGCCATTATTGATTTATTTTTTACTTGGTTTGGTCTATAGTGTTGCTTTTCGATGAAGGATTGTTTAAAATTTTGCCGATCAATAAGTGTCCTTTAAATTGCTTAAGTTGTGCTAATAATTTAGGGCCTATAGATATACATTTGAATTTAACAAATTTTGGACTTGAAAACTTAATAAATTCAATATGAAAAAAAATTATTTCCTGCTTTGATAGCTATCCGGGAATTTTTTTATAATTTTTTGGGTTTATAGTAATTAACAATAAATAATTATATGGAATAAAATCGGCCGATTTAACAAATTTGGAAAAATTCATATATTTCACTTTAGAATTTAGCAAATGGAATACGAAAAAAATTATCTCCTGCGTTGATGGCTATCCGGGAATTTTTTTATTATTTTTTCGGTTTATAGTAATTAACAATAAACAATTATATAGCTTAAAAACGGCCGATTTGACAAATTTGGGATAATTCATATATTTCACTTTAAAGTTTAGCAAATGCAATACGAAAAAAATTATTTCCTGCTTTGATAACTATCCGAAATGTTTTAAATTATTTTTTGGGTTTATAGTAATTAACAATAAACAATTGTATGGCATGAAAACAGCCGATTTAGCAAATTTCGAAAATCACAAATTTTGGACTTGAAAACTTAGTAAAACCAATATGAAAAAAATTATTTCCTGCTTTGATAGCTATCTGGGAATTTTTTTATTATTTTTTGGGTTTATAGTAATTAACAATAAATAATTATATGGAATAAAATCGGCCGATTTGACAAATTTGGAAAAATTTATAT
The DNA here is from genome assembly GCA_036325965.1 of Sinopyrophorus schimmeli. Taxonomy (NCBI): domain Eukaryota; kingdom Metazoa; phylum Arthropoda; class Insecta; order Coleoptera; family Elateridae; genus Sinopyrophorus; species Sinopyrophorus schimmeli. The sequence continues at coordinate 722,622 of JARFIZ010000395.1, forward strand.
ATTTCACTTTAAATTTAGCAAATGCAATACGAAAAAATTATCTCCTGCGTTTTATGGATATCCGGGAATTTTTTATTATTTTTTCGGTTTATAGTAATTAACAATAAACAATTATATAGCTTAAAAACGGCCGATTTGACAAATTTGGGATAATTCATATATTTCACTTTAAAGTTTAGCAAATGCAATACGAAATAAATTATTTCCTGCTTTGATAACTATCCGAAATTTTTAAATTATTTTTGGGTTTATAGTAATTAACAATAAACAATTTATGGCATGAAAACAGCCGATTTAGCAAATTTCGAAAATCACAAATTTTGGACTTGAAAACTTAGTAAAACCAATATGAAAAAAAATATTTCCTGCTTTGATAGCTATCTGGATTTTTTTATTATTTTTTGGGTTTATAGTAATTAACAATAAATAATTATATGGAATAAAATCGGCCGATTTGACAAATTTGGAAAAATTTATATATTTCACTTTAGAATTTAGCAAATGCAATACGAAAAAAATTATCTCCTGCGTTGATGGATATCCGGGAATTTTTTTATTATTTTTTCGGTTTATAGTAATTAACAATAAACAATTATATAGCTTAAAAACGGCCGATTTGACAAATTTGGGATAATTCATATATTTCACTTTAAAGTTTAGCAAATGCAATACGAAATAAATTATTTCCTGCTTTGATAACTATCCGAAATTTTTTAAATTATTTTTTGGGTTTATAGTAATTAACAATAAACAATTGTATGGCATGAAAACAGCCGATTTAGCAAATTTCGAAAATCACAAATTTTGGACTTGAAAACTTAGTAAAACCAATATGAAAAAAAATATTTCCTGCTTTGATAGCTATCTGGAAATTTTTTTATTATTTTTTGGGTTTATAGTAATTAACAATAAATAATTATATGGAATAAAATCGGCCGATTTGACAAATTTGGAAAAATTTATATATTTCACTTTAGAATTTAGCAAATGCAATACGAAAAAAATTATCTCCTGCGTTGATGGATATCCGGGAATTTTTTTATTATTTTTTCGGTTTATAGTAATTAACAATAAACAATTATATAGCTTAAAAACGGCCGATTTGACAAATTTGGGATAATTCATATATTTCACTTTAAAGTTTAGCAAATGCAATACGAAATAAATTATTTCCTGCTTTGATAACTATCCGAAATTTTTTAAATTATTTTTTGGGTTTATAGTAATTAACAATAAACAATTGTATGGCATGAAAACAGCCGATTTAGCAAATTTCGAAAATCACAAATTTTGGACTTGAAAACTTAGTAAAACCAATATGAAAAAAAATATTTCCTGCTTTGATAGCTATCTGGAAATTTTTTTATTATTTTTTGGGTTTATAGTAATTAACAATAAATAATTATATGGAATAAAATCGGCCGATTTGACAAATTTGGAAAAATTTATATATTTCACTTTAGAATTTAGCAAATGCAATACGAAAAAAATTATCTCCTGCGTTGATGGATATCCGGGAATTTTTTTATTATTTTTTCGGTTTATAGTAATTAACAATAAACAATTATATAGCTTAAAAACGGCCGATTTGACAAATTTGGGATAATTCATATATTTCACTTTAAAGTTTAGCAAATGCAATACGAAAAAATTATTTCCTGCTTTGATAACTATCCGAAATTTTTAAATTATTTTTGGGTTTATAGTAATTAACAATAAACAATTGTATGGCATGAAAACAGCCGATTTAGCAAATTTCGAAAATCACAAATTTTTGACTTGAGAACTTAGTAAAACCAATATGAAAAAAATTATTTCCTGCTTTGATAGCTATCTGGAAATTTTTTTATTATTTTTTGGGTTTATAGTAATTAACAATAAATAATTATATGGAATAAAATCGGCCGATTTGACAAATTTGGAAAAATTTATATATTTCACTTTAGAATTTAGCAAATGCAATACGAAAAAAATTATCTCCTGCGTTGATGGATATCCGGGAATTTTTTTATTATTTTTTCGGTTTATAGTAATTAACAATAAACAATTATATAGTTTAAAAACGGCCGATTTGACAAATTTGAGATAATTCATATATTTCACTTTAAAGTTTAGCAAATGCAATACGAAATAAATTATTTCCTGCTTTGATAACTATCCGAAATGTTTTAAATTATTTTTTGGGTTTATAGTAATTAACAATAAACAATTGTATGGCATGAAAACAGCCGATTTAGCAAATTTCGAAAATCACAAATTTTTGACTTGAGAACTTAGTAAAACCAATATGAAAAAAATTATTTCCTGCTTTGATAGCTATCTGGAAATTTTTTTATTATTTTTTGGGTTTATAGTAATTAACAATAAATAATTATATGGAATAAAATCGGCCGATTTGACAAATTTGGAAAAATTTATATATTTCACTTTAGAATTTAGCAAATGCAATACGAAAAAAATTATCTCCTGCGTTGATGGATATCCGGGAATTTTTTTATTATTTTTTCGGTTTATAGTAATTAACAATAAACAATTATATAGCTTAAAAACGGCCGATTTGACAAATTTGGGATAATTCATATATTTCACTTTAAAGTTTAGCAAATGCAATACGAAAAAAATTATTTCCTGCTTTGATAACTATCCGAAATTTTTTAAATTATTTTTTGGGTTTATAGTAATTAACAATAAACAATTATATGGCATGAAAGTAGCCGATTTAGCAAATTTCGAAAATCACAAATTTTGGACTTGAAAACTTAGTAAAATCAATATGAAAAAAATTATTTCCTGCTTTGATGGCTATCCAGGAATTTTTTTATTATTTTTTCAGTTTATAGTAATTAACAATAAACAATTATATAGCATAAAACGGCCGATTTGACAAATTTGGGAATTTTTGATATAAAATATTGCTATTCAACTGTATTCTATCGATCCGTTCAGCCGCAATATTAAATTTTCAAAAGTTGCATCGTTTTGTCGTTTATTTTTCGACTTCTTTAGGCAAGCTATAACACAATTACATTTTAATTTTAATAACTATAAAAAATTAAGCGAGTAAGTAGTAAACAAATATTATTTACAATATTTACTTTTAAAGTTAATATCTTCATAAACGATATGTTGGGTGTCCCAAAAATAATAAACAAGCGACAAGGGGGGATAGAAGATGAAATTCGAGGACGAAAAGTCCCTTGACGTATTTTCATCTTATGCACCCTTAATTAGTCATTAATTAAATGAAGTAACAAATAAGTAACGTGATTTAGAAGAATGATTCAAATTTTTAGAGGAAGTTTTAAGTTCAAATAAATGCAAGATTTTTTCCAAATCTATGGTGTTAAAACTTGTTATCAAAGGACTTTTGGTCTCTGAATTTTATCTTTCATCACCTTCTTTCCGCTCGTGAATTACTTTTGGTACTCCCTGTATAATCCATTGAATTAAGTTAGTTATTAATAAATACAACCAGCATAACTATTCAATTTTTTTTTCATGTATTTATTCACTAATTAAAATTACAATACACAATGGGCATATAATTTTCAACAAAATTTAATTGTCCGATGTTGTGCCACTCAAAGCACAAAGTGACCATAAACAATTATGGTGTTACATTGATTACAATGTAATTGTTTTATAGATTGCCTGAAGAAGTCGAAAAATAAACGACGAAACGTTGCAACCTTACAAAATTTAATATTTAACTTTTTGATTATTCAAGTAACATTGTTAGAGAGCTACCTCAAGATATTTCATTCAATCAAAAATTCGCTATTGATCAGTTTTGAAAAATCCAAATTTTATAAAAATAAATTAAGTCAAACCGAAGACGAAAAGCGACCTGCTTCGATTAGAAAAAATTAATTGCGCACGAAACGCCCGCTAGAAGCAAAGATTTACGGCCCTAACGCGATATTTTCGCATTAATTCGGCTTAAAGTGTGGCACAAAGCAAATTATAAATGTAACTTTTTATTAAAAACGAAATAAGCAATTATAAAATCCCCTTAATCTTCCGAACGTACACATGTTCCGGCGGCCGCAATCCGCACACATGTATTTTGAGCGTTTAATGCTGTCGTATATAAATAACAAGACTCCGCAGGTATAATAATGAGCTTAACTAACTTAATATGCATAACTGATTATGTGGAAGAATGTGTAGCGGAGCACCGAGAGGCTTGGGGATTGGGGGGCTGTCACACCTCGAAGGAATTCCGACGCGATGCGGACAATAGCAGCCCGCGGCGAAGAGTTCCAACTTGGACATTCGCCTACCGCGCGACAAAACCATTTATAAAAAAAAGGTACACCGAAAGGTTACCGTTTTTTTTGTTCGAAAACGTGTGAGACGACGCCTTCGCGGAAAAGCGCGCGTCGCGGCCCGTCGCCGTTTCGCGCGCGCCCCCAAAATTCGGCAATTGATCTGGAAATTTCTAGAACGCGTGCTAATTAATTTGCGCGAAGTCGTACGTCGAGTAATGATCGAGAAAAGAAAATCGAAGCCGTGGTACGACTGACAGGTCTGCCTGTCCGCGGGTCGGGGCCCTGCACTAACCAGCCCGGGACACCTGGGGCATGTCCGTCCGATACCATCTATCGGATATAATTAATTGTGTTTTTATATTTTGTTTAATCATTCTATTAGAAACGATCTTCGACGATAGAAGCAAAAAAAAGCGGAATACAATGGCTCGCGTATGTGTTGTACATTTTTGGGATGCCAACGTTCGGATCGTTTTCGGTGCTTCGAACGAATCGTTTTTTTTTTTTTTTTGGTCGATTCTCTCGCCCGCTCGCGACGATTTTTGGCGACGCGATCGCGCGAAATTATGGATCGAGGAAATTAAATTCGGGCCCGACGGGCCGAACCCCCATCCGTTACGTTCTAAAAACACAAAACATTAATTATATCTTAAATGAACTCGATTTAAACTTGGATCGTGTTAAAGCTGGAAGACCGGTATATATGTAAATTGTACAACATTGAAAACGTACACTCCATTTAACAATTACAACTCAATTATGCAAAACACTGGTATCACTTTACACGGAAATTAACAGGGCAAGTTAAAACAACAGGAGACCGGATGCGAAGCCACGCGTTCCGCGATTAAACTTCGCTAATTCGGATTTTGTGATATATATTTGTTAATTATGGGAGTACGCTTTTCGGAAATTAAACGTTTAACTTGCCACCCGGACTCATTAATAATCATAATTTCCAACTGAAGCCCGGCTACGCCTCCGAAATGAATGTATCGGGCTCGAAATGGGTTTTTCTGGTACTGAAAGGGCGTCGGAATCGGATACAGTGGGACCTCGATACCGGGCGGTCCGCCCGAAGCTTCAAAATAGCTCAAAATTTACGTCAGTTCGACTTATCGTGATATATTTCAAACTGATCGTCGCTTAACGCTCATTGGAACGCATCCGCCGCGCTGAGCGGGGTCCTACTGTATCTAGCACAAATGATAATTGAAGTTATACTAGTTTTGGCGCGTTGAGAGTAAAATTTTAGCAGGCAATGGAAGTTGCGCGCGCATAATTAACAATAATTCGACACTATAAAGTTGGCCATGTATGAAAGTACAATTAATTGTTGTGAATCGCGCTTAAAACCGAGTGTGCGCATTCGAGCGCAAAGTGGCACATTCCGATCTCGGGAAAATGAAGCGCGCCGCTCCGCGTCGCGCTTCATTTGCCTCCCTCGCTCGGAAATGTGCCACTTTTCGCTCGAACGTGCACATCTTTGATTTTTGCCGGTCAATATGAGAACTGTTACATGATAAATAAAAAAAATTATTAAAAACTTTAATAATGAACAAATTTTCGATAAATGTTTAATAATATTGTAATAAATGTCGTGTAATATTGCAAAATTGAGCGCTAAATCGGAGATTTTGTGTTTTTGATGTACAAACAGTCTTGTAATTTTGAATTATTATTTATAAAGTAAATTAAATATTGTGAATCATGCTTAAAACCGAGTGCGCACGTTCGAGCTCAAAGTGGCACATTCCGATCTCGGGAAAATGAAGCGCGCCGCTCCGCGTCGCGCTTCATTTGCTTCCCTCGCTCGGAAATGTGCCACTTTTCGCTCGAAAGCGCGCATCCTCATATTTGTTGAATTTTTTACATTCATTAAAAAGAAAAGGGTCATTTTTTAATTTTAAGTGCCTCAGATAATTAGCTGTATTCTAAATTATATATACATTATTTTGAAATTAAATTAAAAATGATTAAAACATTAGATATTATATTAACAATTCAAAAGTACAGTTTAATAATTTTAAAAATCAAAAGTTGGCTTTGTTTTAATAACTTTAAGAAAAATAAATATGGCTAGGCATTTTAATAACGCGATAATAAAAAAAAATATATAATGAACATTAGGGTGGAGCGAAATAAAGTAATTTTTTTTTAACCTGGGGCTAGAAATTGTAGCTTATAAAAAATAAAAATTTTTGAAAAAAAAACATTTTTTACTAAACATCTTCAGGTGGCCCACTGATTTTTTAAATTAACTACAAGTTAAAATTCTTTTGAAACAAAAAAAATTCCAGGAGTGTTCCAGAAGCTGCCAAGTGTACTCTTTATTGCCCATTAACAATTATTAACTTAAAAAAAAATTTTATCGTCATTATTGCAGTTTTCAAAAAAATTCCGAAAGAATAACATATTTTTCTTAGGCATTAAAGTGAATTTTGAGTTAGAAACGATGAAATTTGTTCATTTTTAGATAAATTTGAAGATTACAAGTCAAAAATTTTTTTGCTCCGCCCTATTGGACATATGTGGTTTTTCGATAAATTTGACTATTAATTAGCTGTAACTTTGTTGTTTATTATATTTAATTAATTTTGAAAATACTTTATTAGAACACTTTTTCTCGCTCTTTGTGACGGAAAAGTCAAAATTTTGGCTTGACCTATAATTCCTTCAATTTTAGTCATAACTTCGTTATTTTAAATACGGCCCAAATTTTATTCCGCCATGGCCGAATAGCCGCCTCTCTTGCGATTCCAACGATGCCAAATATGATGGGTTTATCTTTGAAAATGACGGAGTTATTAACAAAATAAATAAATAACAACAAATATTTTTTAATCGAAAGGATTTTCCGGCCGAACGGCGAGTTTCCGCGAAAACTCTATTTTGCTAACTTTTTTATTAATTAAGATAAATTTATTTTGTAAAAACTTTTTTGGGGCACTTTTTTGCGTACTTTCTAATTGCGAAGTCGAAAATGTCGTGCGATGGTCAATTGTTTCGATTTTGGCGCCAACTGTGTTATTTTTTTGAGAGAATTTTAAAGCTTCTTGTTTTTCTGATTTTAACGATATATGGCTTACTAATGTTTTTTAAAACAACTGAGATATTAAAAAAAATAGAAAATTCTATACAATTAGTTTCAGCTTAATTATTATTATTTTTTAAATTGTTTAATGTTGAAAATAACATTAATTCGAGATAGAAGTGGTCTTTTGAAATAAATCATTGTGTAAATCTGTAAATTCTCAAAATTACATTCCACCTTTTATTATCTCATCCGAACAGATGTATCCTTTTTTTCTACAATTACGGTTTTCTGTTTTATTATTAATATTGGCGTCGATATTTCATAAATATGCATTCGCTGCCGGTTTCGCAAGGGACCTCAATAAATATTTTTAATGCGTTTTAAGTAATTTAAATATTTTGACGGACACGGTCCTCTCCTCACAATTGAACCATTTACATTTTACACGGGGCCATAAAAAATAATTTTATGTTCGTTATTTATGGATTAACGTTATTAAGGCGACGTCTTTAATATAATAAAAGAAAAAAATGTGGAGACTGCCTTCTGCAAAAGGCTTTGAATTAAAACATGATGCGGTAAAATGACATGTGTTGTAAACGTTGTAAAAGAATTCTAAACACGCTGTCACTCTAAAACTAATAAAGAAACGATAGGCAGGAATCAATGTGAATATTAATCGCGAATGTAAATACAGGGCGGCCTTTAAAAATGAGAAAAATCGCATTTTCGCAAACTTTTATGTCGCTTCGCCTCTCTTAACGAAAAATCTAAGCTTGGCGCCAATTTTCCCATTTGCGCGGTATATGGTTCCGGAGAAAACCGTGTAAATTGAAATCTTAATTAATAATTAATATATTTAACAATATAACTTATTTATATATTATAAACTATATTATTTTATATATTTATCCATTATATTCCAAACTATTATGAAATTTATATGCCACATATTATATTTTGAAAGTAATATTAATATTTAATATTAATATTAATATTATAATATTAATATTAATATTAATAAAGCTTAATAATAAAATATATATTATTTTCACGCGGGGGACGGTTAAAATAGGGAAAAACCAATAAATACGAAGATGTGCGCATTCGAGCGAAAAGTGGCACATTTTCGAGCGAGGGAAGCAAATGAAGCGCGACGCGGAGCGGCGCGCTTCATTTTCCCGAGATCGGAAATGTGCCACTTTGAGCTCGAATGTGCACACTCGGTTTTAAGCATGATTCACAATAGTTAATTAAATTATAATTTACTACAGCTATTTAATTAACATGTACAGGACCGTATTCCTACCAGAAACCAAAAATATTTATTTTATATACATTTTTAGAATATTCATTTTTCTAAACCGCGTAAAACGAGTCTCGCGCAAACGAAGGCATAGTTGTATTTCGAAAATTTTCAAACGGAAAAATGTACCAATACAAAAAATTACATGTTGGCGCGCCCCCTTTGCACCAACCCGCGCCCCCCTCAGCTTGCAACTCGGCCGGTGTAAAATAGTTTTGTCGGGAAAATGGGAAAACCGCTCGCCCGACGCCTGGGAAAAAGAATACCTCCCACAGTCTATGATAGCGCTCACTTGTGCCATTGTGGTCCACAATCTTATGCTATTAACAATAGCCCAACGGGGTATCTTATACAAAATACATAAATACATTGAATTCATTATATATACATATATCTCCTGCAAACGCCCAGCGCAAGAAAGATCCACGAAGCCGTTGATCACAATGCGACCGTGGCAGGACCGCGCCGATCCGCTGGAATGCGCCTTAACGAGCTAATCAATAGATCACGGCCGGTCCTCGATCATTTATCATCTTCCTTAAAGAGATTCGTAATAACGATCTGTGGGTCATTCGATTTTTTTCCCCGCGCGCAAAGTGTCACAAAACGGAGAAATTTTAATTAAAAATACTTTGTTGTTCTTCGGAGCCGTCGGTGGGGGGGACGTGGGCGTTTCGCTGAATCATTAGCTCTAATTTATGTCTTGCCGTTTTATTGTAGGTATATCTGCCAATTGTTGCAATTGACATGTTGGTATACGTACCTACAATGCAACCATAGAACTTTAATGCTATTTTATTGCGCGCCAGAAATGAATTCTCGGAAAATATTTTAATACGCAAACACATTGTAGATAAATAAATTTTTGTGATTTGAGATGCGTTTCGCGCTTTTCGGTGCCGTTTTTGGCCGCTTGCAAGTCGTCGATCGAGATCGATTTTATTTTTCTGTTCGTAATAAAATCTGTTATTTAAAAATTGAGGTTTTTTCGGATTGTTTTAAATGTTGTGGCACAGAAATTAATTTTTTTAAATTGACGTAGTGGTACACACTTAAAAAAATATTAATAAGCCACTTACGAAAATGAATTAACAAATTAAAACTGTTTTAAAATGATCTGAAAAAGATGGGTCAAAAATTTATTGATTTTTACAAAGTATTTTTTGTTCTTTAATTAATTATTAGGGGATTGAAAGAAGCATATGTTATTAAGGCTACTTAAACAAATTTTGATTTAAAAATATTAATGAACTATAATACAATAAGTTTTTTGTAAAAAACATGTTATTTATACTGTTTCGGGCATAGTTAATCGAAAAGAATGAGCCAATACTTTTTTAATTTTACAATAATTAATTAAAAGACCAGAATTCTAGAAATCAGCAGTTTTTCTGGCCATTATAAAAAGTTTTGGTATGGTACAAAAATCTTAATTTTTTGATATAGTAAACACTTTACTATAAAATATATATAAATCACTTATAACAAATATATATTTCTAAAACAATAAATTAACATAAATATATCTTTGCTATATTCATGACGAGCAAATTTTAACTATTAATTTTTTTCAGACTTAACTTTTTATTATTTTTAAATAAATATTAAATATTAATATTAATATTCAATAATAATATACTCATATTAATATTACTATTAATAATTTTTAATATTCATATATTAATATTCAATAATAAACTCATATTAATATTAATATTAATAATTTTAATATTCATATATAAATATTCAATAATAAACTCATATTAATATTAATATTAATAATTTTAATATTCATATATAAATATTCAATAATAAACTCATATTAATATTAATATTAATAATTTTTAATATTCATATATTAATATTCAATAATAAACTCATATTAATATTAATATTAATAATTTTTAATATTCATATATTAATATTCAATAATATACTCATATTAATATTAATATTAATAATTTTTAATATTCATATATAAATATTCAATAATAAACTCATATTAATATTAATATTAATAATTTTTAATATCCATATATTAATATTAATATATTAATATTGACCAAAATAGATATTTTTGTTATAAATTAATTTCTGTCGATCCTGGCCGATTCAAACAACCCGATCAAACCCAATTATTCAAACCGAAACGCGCCAAAATCGAACGACCCAAATTATGCGTCGATCGAAAAGAGCTCGCCGAAGCGTAAATACGAGCAAACGCGAAATAAAGAAGCTAAACGAGAAAAAAACGTGTTAAAAAGAAGTTGGCGTGAAACAATCAGGGAAATCCATTGGCGTTAAACGCTCCGAACTGATAACGGAGAAGAGAGCAGAATTGAAAGGTACAAATTCGTCCTTTCTTTGAGAGCACGTCCTTTAAACGGGGCGAGAGGGTGCGCGGAAGGGTGTCCCATTAGCCCACTAATTGCAGCTCTGTCACACTCGCGGATATCGGAAATGAGATAATCGAACCCCGTACGCGACCTGGCTCCCGAAGACACCGCGCCGCACGATCATCCCCCTTTTGTCCGCCAGAGCGCGCTTCGATCGCGCGCGATTTGTCCGAAACCAAACGGACCATTGTCCAAAAAATTCTTTCTGATGGAGGGGGGTGGGCGGCGGGAAAAAATTCGATTTGAATAATTAAATGCGAGTACTTTTTTTTTCCCCGAACACAATAAATCTTTTGTCATTGGGCTCGAAGTTTAGGTCGGATATGAAACAATAATTAATTGTCGGAACGTAATGATGAATGATGACTGTTAAATTCTGAAACATTAAGAAGAATCTCGGAGGGGTCACGAATTTGTTAATTACCCGTGATTATAATCTGTGTGCATTAGTCAGTCAGAGACAGCTGTGGAAGTCACGGCCGTCCGAGGATGCGTTAGCATAAAACGAGCGTCTTCAAAATGTAATTCCCGAGTTCGGATCGCGCGGCCGAGCAATTTGTGGTGTGGCTTTAAGCATTAAAAGCCTTATTAAACCATGATTATAAAACATTGTAATAAAATTTCACATATTAAAATAAAATTCGTATAAATTACAAATAAACTGGTCGTCATTAAGAGAATGTTTACGGCTCTTAGTGTCACGCTGCCTCATATTTTTGTTAATAAATTACAAAAACGAAAATAATAATCATAAAACTATAATGTGACTACTGAACTGTATACCTTTTTTTTTCAAAAACGCACACACACACAGACAGAGAGAAACTTGGTAGGCCTTAAATTATATTTTATTTTATTGAATAAAATGAGCACCATTCATATTTTGTTTTTGTACAACTCATTTTGACTTTTAAGTCACTACCGAATCACACATTTACATAATCGAATTCTTTATTGCGCCTTGCACACCTCGATTTTTCCACTAAATCTCGCGACCCTGTAAACTACCATCTTTATTATGAAACGGTCAAGAAGACCATGACCATAACTCATCCCATTCTGAAAAACGCATTTTCGGGTACCGCGCGGAACCCATAAAATTCACGCCGATTACCAGCTCGAACTAATCAAGGATTTCCGGCTCAAATTATTTAGAAAAAAAAGAGCCATCTCTACGGCAAGAGTGAATTGGAAAAATTTATAGAGGCATTTGCATTTTTATGTTTTCTCTGCTGCGATAAATTTATTGGACCATTTTTTTTTTTTTGACCGAAAATGTTTTGAATAATTCCTTTTGATTCAGAAAGTATAATGTGAATACATTTAAAAGTTTTATTGGTAAAATGTCGTAAGAGCTTTGTTGGATTTTTTATTTCGATTCGAATTAATCCGGAGCTTCACCTTGGACGAGCATTATTAGTTATTTTTGAAGCACGATTAATTATTGGGCGAATCTGGCCGGTGCTTGTGCCCGTTTTTTTTTTTAGTAGGGGTTAGATTTGTTTTTGGAGGATAATAATCCCGTGCTAACTCCGCGAGCAGATTTTTGTATGCAAGTTAGGGTTGATGAAAGTGCCTTAACGTTGATAGGGAAATGGGTCCACTGTTGATAGGCGACGTGAAATTATTTAAATATTTTTTTAGTTTGTTACAACCCATTCGAAAAGTTATTTATAAATTATTTTGGCCGTAGAAGCAATTTTGGAAAATTTATTTTTTGAGATGAACGGCTCTGTTAGCAATGTATAAAAATTAAGAAACTGGGGGCTCAATTAACATGTGGGGTAGATTTTTTAAATTATTGTTTTGACGTATTATAAACTATTTTGAAATTTTTTTATTTGTCATTTAAACGGTAGAATGTATTTTGAAAAATTTATTAGTTTAGATGAAGGTTTTTAATACAAACTGTTAGGCCTATACCAAAATTAAATAAATTTGGGTCTAAATTGGCAAATGGGGTAGTTTCAGATTTACAAAATACAATTTTAGAAAGATTGTTTATATCCCTTAAAAAAATTATCGAAAAAAATTCCACAATTTTCATTACTAAATAAATAACATAATGTATGATATAGGAACACACTCCCCCAACTGCAATAGGTCACATAGATTTTTAAATTATTTTTTTGGCCTATTATAAACTATTTTGAAATTTTTTTATTAGTCATTTTACCGGTAGAATGTATTTTTAAAAATTTATTACTTCAGATGAAGGTTTTTAATACAAACTGTTGGGCCCATACCAAAATTAAATAAATTGGAGTCTAAATTGGCAAGTGGGGTAGTTTCAGATTTACAAAATACAATTCTAGAGAGATTTCTTAATAGGCCTTAAAATGAAATACTTATTTAAAAAAATATCACAGTTTTCATTACTAAATAAACAACACATTCTCTACCCCCGATAGATTACCTAGATTTTTTTTAATTATTTTTCTGATTTTTATAATTTATTTTAAAACTTTTATATATGACATTTCGACCATAAAAGTGATTATCAAAATTTGATTTTTTGAAACGACCATTTTAATATATAATCTGTTAGCAATATATCAGAATTAGGAAACTGAAAGCCGAATTGACAATTTTGGTTTTAAATTCAGAAAATACACTTCTACATTTTAAATTAAATATTTATTCAAAAAAATACAATAATTTATATTAATGCATGGTATACCAACGTACTCCCCACCCTCAATAGATTAGCCAGATTTTTGAATTATCTTTTTTTGTTTTATTGCAGTCTAATTTAAAGCTTTTTTACATAACATTTCAGCCGTAAAAGAAATTTTCAAAAATAGAGTATTTGAGATGAAGGTTTTGACATAGGCTCTATTGGTAATATATTTTGATAGAAAGGCTAATGCACACATGGGGTAATTGCACATTTATATAGTAAATTTCTACAATTACTAGTTTTTCTAATGACCTTTAGAATTAAACAGTCATCATGAAAAACACCCCAATTTTATTCGTGAGAAAATGTGTAGGTACAGTTATGTTTAAAATGTTCAAAACTGAAATAATCCAGTATTACACAGAAAAGAAATTAATATGAAAAAAATATATATTTATATAAAAAACTTATTTTAAATGCAATTTAAATTAATTTTCAAATAAATCGCAATTAATTAATTTAATTTTTCCATTTTACGTAATTATATATTTTTAAATACGTTTATTTATTCTATTTACTACAATACAAAAATATTTCAGATCTGAGTACAATTGAAACTCAAAAAAACTGATTTTAAACAATTAATAAAGTAAGATTAATTTCAGTTTTACTTGGATTTAATTTAAATTTTCTCAAGCTATAATATTGGTTTAATTTCACATTTATTGCACATTTAAACTTCTATTGTGAATTTAACCTTAGATTAAAATGGGCTAATAAACTGAAAATAAACCCAATTTAAATTGGTTTATACAAGAACTTGAAGTACACCCAAGTAAAACCGATTTTAAACGGTTTAAGCAATCCCTCACTGTTAAAAATACAAATAACACGAAAAACCGATAGGGGGTCCATAAAATAATAATCATTTGCGTTACAATTTTACGATACACTTATATTTTAAAAGGTACAGTGTGTCCTTTAAAATGTTTCCGTTTATCTCGGCAAATAAATAAAGGCACCACGATAAGAAAAACTTTTTCGCCAAATAACGAAGTCCCCAAATTTGAATAAAACGCACCGGCAAAAAAAGGGGACCATTAATTAAGAGTTAAATATGGCGTTCGGTAGAGGAGCATTGTCTGGTATTTAAGGCCATTACAACTCTATCTGTAGAGTAAGGAGTGGCAGATTATTTCATTACACAGGTGGGCGTCCAGCAGGGAATCAACTATTGTCAGGTGTAAATTCTCCGACGCCTGAATCCACCGACAACAAGGCAAGCCGAGATGCTTATAACTTACACCAAACACTCCATATACATTACAAGAACACCTCGTCTTTCAAAGAGTAGGATTCAAAATCCCGTGTTCGTTTAATACCTTCATCAATAATATTTTTCTCTCAAATATCGCTGCGTGTTAGTTTACATTCTTCGATGAAATCTAAATTTGTTTTTATCGACGATTCTATAACCATTTTTTTTTCTTCTTCTTGTTTCCGATGGGTCTCCTTTCTTCCTTCGCCTTGGCTGCGCTTTTGTATGGCTTCAATCTTGTTATTTTCTTAGTCTAAAATTAAATCTTGGATTTTAATGGAAATAAACTAATTTTTTGCTTGTGTTGGTGTGGTTACCTGTTTAGCACGTCAAGATCGATTCGATGTACATTACACCCCCCTATAACACGGGTTCACCTAAGATGGATTCGTATAACGCGGTAAAACGCGGTCAATCGCTTTAAGCTAAAAACAGCTCATGTATTTGTAACTCGTACAACACTGATTCATATAACACGGAACATATCTACCGTGGCAAAAGGGGGTCTACTGTATTTTAGAGGGATTGAATATTAATCCATTGGGTTCTTTAACAATTTAAAATTTACATAATTTAATTTGATCTGAGCATTAAAAAAATATCTTAAATTACGATACAGTTGACCCTCGATAAGAAAAACAAAAATTAACTATGCCAGGAAATTGTATGGCCATAACTTTGTCCCAACAATTGGCCGATTTTTCTTAAAAAGCGACTCGGCCATACAATTAAATAATAAAATTAAAGAAGGCGCATTCGAGCAGCAATTTAATTTTCTTGTATGGCACCGTACCCCCACACCGAAAGCACGTGGGCAGATGTGGGTGGCAAATTTATTGTAATCCAATATTATAACAGTGCCATAAACTGTCATCAAAATAGCTATCAATAACATTTATTGACACCAATGTAATCTCTTAATTAAGGACAATTTCGAATGATGTAATATTTAAATTAGGACAATCTCGAAGGAAAATTAGGTAGGCATACCTGAACTTTAATTCCGTTAACGAGTAAACGTATAGGACGGTGTTGGACGAGATAAAAAAACTTATAAACAATTTGTTAATCGAGCCATAAAATTAACACCAATCCATTATTTTAAATCTCGAATCGATTCATTAAAATAATTCAATCGTTAAGTGTCAGCCTAGATCTAAACTATTAAGAAATAAATAGGACAGTCTCGTGTGAATTGATGGCGTTTCGCTTTAGTTGTGCGCCCAAAGTGCGTAAGGCGCTCGATTTCGTCCATTTTCGAACTCTAGAGCAGCGGTTTCCAAACTGTACGTTAAAAAATCTAATTTCGGCGCCTCTCTTCAGTACACCCATTTCCCGATTTACGCGGTTTCAGAAAAAAACCGTCCGAACCGAAAATGTAATTTTTTTGTATTGGGAAACCGTGTAAATCGAAAACAAAGCCAAAAATGTGCATAAATTGGTCAGTTACTTTTAGAAATTAATTAATTTGCTTTTTAATGTACCTCTCATCAAAAATTACCACGTATTTTTGATATAGAAAGGAGCTATATCTAATTTATTAGAATGTATATGCATTAACTGCCTTTACACTGCAAATCCAAGTGTGTTATTTCAAAACGTTAAGAAATGGAGATGTGTTATAATTAACAGTTCTATGGGTGTTGTCACATTAAGATAAAGAGTAATTAATATTAACTTTTTTTTCAAGTTGATTGTTTATATGGGTATTTGCTACAATTTTTTTTTAAATATTCAAAACATTTTGATATTCTAAATAATAATTTTTTATTTATTAAAACTTTTCTTAGTACAATGGGCCCAATTATATGGCCCAAGTACAAATGCACTAATAATCTATGGGTAATTATTATAAAGATATAAATATCAATTGAACAATTTTTTTTAATCATAATAAAAATAATAAATGAATTAATAAATTAACACTACAAAAATTAAAAAAAATATATTCGGTTGTTAATTTACATTATTTCCTATTTTATTTCACACTAATCAATTTCATATTGCATTAAAATAACACAGACAAGTATATTATAAATTTATTTTGATGTGTAAATTAACACCAGTAATTGTTTTCAAAAAACACATCACAAGTGTGTTAATATAACACCCTTGAATTGGCAGTGTATTTTACATTGCAATTAAATGACCGAATTATGCACATTTTATTTTTTTTTATTTACACTTTTCTTTCGCAGATATCTTCACTGTCAAACAGGGTTTAAGGGTACGGGTAATTCTGTTTTTACACGTACTTTTTTTACACGAATTAGATTAAACGCGAATTCAAATAAATATTTGATTTTCTTTTTATACGATTCATTTTGATTTAACACGATTGGTCCACAATCGGTATGGTGTCCAAAACCCGCGCTTCTACCCTGTATATATTTTTAATAAATTTCGTTCGTTGAAAATTTTTAGAATTTCCATTTTTGTAAACCGTATAAATCAAGGGATGGTGCAGTGTTTATTGTAAATTTTGATTAAAGGCCGGATGTGCTATTTGGTCTCGGAAAAACGTGCACTTTTCTCTCGAATGTTTACATTTGGTTCTTTTGCCTTTTTTTAAATCCAAAAATTAATGAAAAAACTTTAACAAATACGAGGATGCGCACATTCGAGCGAAAAATGGCACATTTCCTCAAATGCTATAAATTTTAAATTTGAAAATCCCCAATTTTTAAAATCTACCGTTAAAAATACGTTTTCTTAAATTCGATTGCATACAAATTTATTTACTTTATTTTTTTGAAAATTAAATATCGAAATACAAGCATACATAAATTGGATTTTAATTTTTACTAATTGAAAAATCAATTTAACTTTTAGTGCACTTATTTTTGAGAAGAATTTTGATAATAAACAAAAGGAGCTTAAATTGTTTTATAATGTTTAAAAAATAGGCCATTTCTTATTTTAAGAAATTTTATTTTATTTGCAGCTTTAAAATTTTAAAGCACATAATTATAAAAGGCAGAAAGCTTCAATAATTATTAATTTTTATAATTAAAAAAAACAATTAAACTTTTTAAACGTGGTTATAATAATTTTACTACAAACAATTACCTGCATTTAAAATCGATGTTTTAGAAATGCAGTATTAAAATTACTAAAATCACTAAAGCAGTAAATGGGGTACATATTTAATTTTAATTTACAATTAAAAACATTTAAATTCGGGAATATATTTGTAAAGCATTTAAATATAACAATTGTGAGACCGATAAAAATTAACGAACACGAAAAAACACTTACAAAACAGCGGTTTCCAAACTCTACGTTACTGCGGCTTTCCTTTAAAAAAAAATTAATATTCCCGCCTTCCCATCGTACACCTATTCCTGGATTTACACGTAGAAAACCGTGTAAATCAAAAACAAAGCGAAATATATATAAATTGGTCGGTTACATTTCGAAATCAATCGTTTTCTTTTTGCATAAAATGGATTTGTGTCAATAAATACGAGGATGCGCGCATTCGAGCGAAAAGTGGCACATTTCCGAGCGAGGGAGGCAAATGAAGCGCGACGCGGAGCGGCGCGCTTCATTTTCCCGAGATCGGAAATGTGCCACTTTGAGCTCGAATGTGCACACTCGGTTTTAAGCATGATTCACAATAATTAATTAAATTATAATGTACTACGGCTATTTAATTAATATGTACAGGACCGTATTCCTACCAGAAACCAAAAATGTATGTCTTATTTACTTTTCATTCTCGAACATTTTTAGAATATTTATTTTTCTGAACCGCGTAAAACGAGTCGCGTGTAAATGAAGGGATAGTTGTATTTCGCAAATTTTCAAACGGAAAAAATGTACGAATACAAAAAATGACATTTTCGAGATCGGAAATGTGCCACTTTGAGCTCGAATGCGCGCACTCGGTTTTGAGCACCATTCACAACGACTAATTCACCAATATGCTATTACAAAAAACATTTTGCCCGCCCCCGCGTTTCGAATTACTTTACCGCACCCCAGAGAGTCCCCCCCCCGCCCTACAATCCACAGTTTGAAAATCCCTGCTCATTCAAAGCGGCAAAAAAACTAGGCGCACCCTATCGCAATAAAATCGAAACGATGGAGCTGTCGTTGTAGTTTATTAAAGTTAATAATTTCGTAAGCAACAAGTAAGCTGAATGGAGCTTTCCCGGTATGCCATCGTCAATAATCTACCTTGTTCGTAGCGGAGCAGAAGTATAACATAATTTTATGGGAGTCGTAAACGTAATTTCGCGTTTTGTAATGAGTAATGACCCAAAAAGCGTTTACAGTTACTGTCAATTAATGCAAGCTTGTTAAATTTTAAATGGGGCCTAATCTAACTTGTAAATTACCCCGTTAAGTTATTCAAACTCGTGAGATATGAGGACACCCCCACTGTGATAATTTATTATTTCTTTATCGTCGCGTGACTTGCATTGTTTATTAGGACAATTATCGGGGCTTAATGATTTGCATAAATAAAAACGTCTGGCAGGAATTTTGTTATTAATAACTTTAAACTGTAGACAATGAGTACGTCCTTTTTAAGACTTCATTAATTAATTAAAGACAACGATCCTGGAGATTTCTCACGGATCCCAGACACAACGAGAACGTTTGAGAAATTTCAGTCATCCCTAACGGTGCCGCGGTCAGGTAACATTTGTGGGACCACTACGAACCGCCTTTTCGCATTCAATCCCTTATTAGTTAAAAAGTTTACTTTGTCCGCGGTTTACTAGATCAACAATGTCTTTTAGTTGCAAAAGTAACGACTTCTTTTTTTTTCGTGCATGCGCGCCGCGGTGCTCGTGCTTTAATAACTTTATATTAAATAGAAATATTGTAAAAATTTTTCTCGGAGATAAAGACCAAGCGTCTAAGGAATAATATTAAAAAATTTGATCAAAATCTAGCCAGTAGTTTTTGCGGTATGCGCGCACATTAAGTTTATAATTCAAAAAATATCAATTATTTAATATTAAAATCATGAAACACTCGGGGGAAAAATTATATATAATTATATCGACGTGATTTTTTGGCATAGAAATAGTTTTTTGGCCGGAGAGTGACATATAAAATTACATATAATTATATATTAATTATATGTAATTATATATTAATTATATGTAAATATATATTAATTATATGTAATTATATATTAATTATATGCAATTATATATTAATTATATTTTTTTTACTTGGGCAATGCAATTTATACTCCAATTTTTAATTTTAATGCTCACACCAAATAAAAAATTAATTCGCCAAAGAACGCACTTTAATGCGGGTCGGGGGCGGGCGAAAAATCCAGACAATTAGAAGAGTTGCGCGCGCGTGCGTCAAAATTAATACAGCCGGTACACGTGCGTTATAAAAATGAAAAAGCGAAATAATGGTGCGCGTTAATTAAAAAGGAACGGTGGAGCCTTTTACGAGATGTCATTAGTAGTAAAAGAAATTAGTTGGAAGCTTCTAATATCGGTTAGGCGAGGTTAGGTCCGAAGAACCACACCTTAACTATTTAACCTATCACCTTTCCCGGCTAAGTCAATTTATAAATATTAATATTTAAACACTTCACTGTAACATATACGCTCGTCTGCTGAGCCCACACCATTCCTGCAACCAGTTCTTTTAACTCGTAATTAATGTAGGTGCATTTAATAATAAGTGTTGTTCGTTTTTTGCGTGCATATTAGCGGTATTTTATTTTCTGTTATAAATGAAGCAGATTCTGCGCGAAGAATATAAATTATTACGCATCAACTTATTAGTATTGTGTTATTAATATTCAATAATAAAGTGCGAGAAACAGATTTAACGAAACCATTTATTTTCATTGTCGGAATATTTTTCAAATGCTGTTCCTTTTTTTTTGAGTCCTTTGTTATAAAATTCCTTGGTGGAAATTTTATAAATTACTCTTCGGCCCGAGTTATTTGTAATCCGCAATCAAAACGCCTCGTAATTACCATAAATCTAACTTATCTTTTAATTGTTCGAAACCGTTAATACACGCATTTTAGATTAGGCTTTTATAACGGTTACTTTTCTCTCTTTCGACAAAAATTCGTCGGCCCGGCCCGGCCCGGCCCGTCGTTACAAAATCGCCTTTTGGGAATGTACGCATAAACATTGAAAATTCAATAATAAAAGGCTCGTTCCGATGTGTTTAAGTAGTCGCATTCCGATGTCAGCTTCTGAAATTAGAGAAAAAATTATTAGATTTTTATTTAAAAACAAAGGCGTCGTTTTTGCCACAAAAAATTGTACAATAATTTTCGATCTGTCGATTTTAATTTATGCGCGCAGGATCGGCCCCGAACGAAAAGTTCCATTGCTCATTGTTGTTTTAATGAGCGCAGAATTTGCTCTTCGTTAAGGATTTGTGCTTTTTAATGAGCAATAAATTAATTTCTATTAATGTTTTTACTTGTTCTTATTTTTAATGAGCATTTAAACAATTTCCATTAAAATGATTTTTTTTATGAGCAATCTATCAAATTTTTATTTTAACGTTTAATGAGTAATGGAACTATTTCTCTACCTATTATTATTAAATTTTAATAAATAGTGAATCGATTTTGATTAAAAATTTTTAATACCCATTTTTTTAATGAGCAGTGTATTGTTTCTGGATACTCATTTTATTTCTTTAATAAATGATTTATTGTTCTGCACTAGTCATTAATTTTTTAATCAGCAACGAAATATTTTTTATAAACAATTTTTTTAATGAAGAAAATGAAAAAGACCTTTTTTATAGAGAATTGAATTTCGTACAAAATTGTTCCTATAACTTTTTCTCAAATCTGTATACTGTATACAAAAAACTTCATTTTTATCAAAAAATGAACTTTGATTGTCTTGAGGCACGTGTTATTTTTGTTAAAAAAATTTTCTCGTATTTTTCATTAAAAGTAAGGTTTTTTTGGGGCGTCGGAAGAAATTTAATTTTTAACGATCACCCTAATGACATATAAAACAGTAACTTTAAGGAAAAATTTTAAGTAAGGGTAGTTCTGAAAGTGTACGTAGTTTTGACGTTTAAATACAATTTTTTGGTTTCTAAGGGAGTAGAGATTAAAGTTATAACGAAATTATGTCGGCACCAAAAATTATTTTTTGTATTCCTGTGTAATAAATCGATTTTGACTAAAAATTTTTAATACCCCGCTGTATACCCATTTTTTAATGAGTAATGTATTGTTTCTCGATACGCATTTTATTTTTTTGATAAATAATGTATTGTTCTACACTACTCATTAATTTTTTAATCAGCAACGAACTATTTTTCATAAACAATTTTTTTTAATGAGTATTGTTCTCGAACCGCCACTTTACTAGTATAAATAGGCATGGGAAAGCGGCCGGCAATTGGGCTCGAATTAATTTTTCGTCGATTTAAGAAAAATTGATGCAAATGACCCTCATTATTAGCTTTGATATTTCAATGATTCGATTTAACCGAGAGCAATTGTTCCTATTCACAGTCGACTTGGTCGGGAACGACCGGGGCCCCCCTAATTGAAACATTTTTTCGAAGTGAAACGTTGGCGCGAAGGACGCGAGCCGCTTATCTGAAAAATTCGATACACGAACGACGAGTGCAAATTTATGTAGTGCAAAATAATTTCGCGAAAAATCGGCGGGAACACAAGTCCGGTTCGCGTTTTACAACTTTCGTACAAGCAATAGCAATTAGCCGCAATGTAAAGATTATTTTTTAAATTAGATTATCTGAAATATGGCCGCACCATTCCCGGAATACTCCGATATTTAATTAGCTTTTTCCATTTCGCGCGAGATTTATGCCCCGGCCCTGTACTCGAACATAAATCCCTCCTTGCCGCGGAAATCTAGTTTTTCTCTTTTATTTGGCGTTTGCAATGAGGAAACGAGCAGGCACTGTAAATTGTAATTTATGTAAATATCATTTTTTTTGTGGGACAAAAATGACAAGAACACCGCATGTTCGAACGGTGTTAACTGATATTAGCTATTGTTCGGGCAAGACGATAAATAAATTAGCCTACTCGAAACTCTTCGTTTTGCGCGAAATCTGGAACATAAATTTCATTAAGTGCGTTACCGGTATGGTAGCTTAAGCTGCAGTCGCCCAAACGATTCTTCAGGACGACGCGTTCCCGCTCCCCTCCACAAATTACCTGCACAATTATCCTTGCAAATTTATTTTATTTGAAGCCTTCGATCTGATAACGAAACACAGTATTGATCTGAAATTGTACATCGATGTTTTATTATGCACATTGTTGTGTTGAGTTCCATTATTTATATTATTGTCCTCGTCTTGGTGTGCTGTATTTTTCTTATATTTATTGACCTTTATGCCGGGGATTCTTGCTGATTTAGGAATTTATGATTTTCGTTTTGCCCTTTTTTTTTTACTGCGCCGCACATAAAAACGCGGGCAAAGGGCTTTTCGCATGTGGGAGATAATTTATGCGATTTTAACAGACCCGATGCAACAATGGCGCATTATCCTGCGTACAGTAATTAGTGATCAAGTAGGTGGAAATGTGGGGCATACATTGCATTCAGCTAAACAAAAGGATTTTGAAAAAATCCCCGCACAAAGCGCACATCTGCTTGATGTTTTATTAAAAATAATTCCCCACCTATAATTACACAATCGCTTAATGATTTTTTTTTCGGGGATACTTCAACCCTTTCGATTTTTGATAAGTAGGCCGGCAACTGTCCTTTTTTTGCGGGCTGTTCGTGTGGTTCGGTCGTTTTGCGTTTGAGATTATGGAAAATGCGTTTTGATGATTTTTTGATTTGGGAAAAACGAATTTTTTTCGAAACGGATCGAGATTTTTAAATATCATTTTCGTTGAATTAAAATACAGCAATTTTATTTATGTTAACTGTAATTTTGGAAAATTTTTATTAAGAAATACTGAAATAGTCAATTTTATTAGGCGAAGATCTATCTTAAATTTTGAAGTGCTTTAAGTAAATATGAATGATCGATTTGAAAAAAACTTCGAGACCTATTTACTCAAATTTTGTTGTTTTTCGTCAGGGAAAGACCGCGTTTAAATAGCTTTATTTTTTGTATTTACGATTTAGGCAATGTGTACGCCGCTGTTCTATTTTAAATCCCAATAACCGCAAATAATAAAACTTTCCGGGAAAAAAAACAATACATAATTAATTGAGAAAATATTAAGGACAAATTGTGAATTTTTACAATAAGAGAAAATTATTATTAGGTACATTAAATATAACTTCTAGGGCCCTTTACTAAAATGAAAATTTTCAAATAATTTTATTGTTTCTTATTTTACTATAACAAAACATAGTAGGGGAAGCTGTTGTACCTTGGTCCCTTTGTACCTAGGGCAACTTTTTTTTTAAATATTTGCGGACTTTCGTGACCGATAATTTTCGATAATTCAAATGCCACATTGACAGACATTAACGTAAAGTTGGCAGCAGCTGGCCAATGTACTTTGTTAACCCCTTGACATACAAAAAAACCGAATTTGATGTGTCCGAAAAAAACTATTAATTTGGCTCAACTTAACTGTTATGAGCATACACAAATAACATAAAATAAATAATTAATAGTTTTAAAATATTTTGAAATATGTAGAGCAGTGTTTCCCAATCTTTTTTTAACATTCCCCACCCAAGTCATTCTAAAATTTTGATGCATATAATATATAACATATAAATATTTTTTTATATTTAAAAATTGAATTATTACATAAATGAAGCCTAATTACAACTTGTTCAAGACACGAGATTTAGGTTTTAGCATGAAATCACTAGGAAATTATTAAGAAAAAGAAACAATAAGTAAATTTGAAAAAACATAAACTAAAACATATTTTTATATCGATAGCTCGAATTTTTGATAACGCGAATTATTTTTAGTTTCTCTTCAACTTCGACCTATCGAGGTTTGACTGTATTTAATTTTATAAATTTAATATTTCTGAACAATTAAGATAATTTATTTATTGAGTTTTCTCCAATATTAATTTTATTTGCGTAAATTAATGATCTTCAAAGTTTTTTGAAAAACCACAAATTCTGTATTTACTCTATTTGAGTTTTCTGAAAATACATAATAATTTTTTCATCAAAATTTCCTTTTAAATTTACCGAATAAAGTTTTGTTTTATTCAATTTGTGTTATACAAAAAAAATTGATAATTAAAAATTTCTAAAGTTCTTAAATATATTTTAAAAATTTTCCAAGTTATTAATTTATTTAATTTGAGTTGTCTAAAAACTTAAAATAATTTATTCTTCGAGTTTACTTTAATAATTTTGCTAAATGTTTAAAACTGAATTTCATTCTATGTAAAAAAACCGGTGCATGTACTTATGTACGCACGTTAGAAGTAATACTTCTTTGGCGCGACTAAATTAAATATAACAACGCGCTATGTTGCGCTTGTGTATAGCTAGACCAGTGGTTATCAAACTATATGTTACTGCGCATATGTCGTTTTATTTGAATACATTGCGATTTCCTTTTTAAATCCAAAAAGTAATGTAAACAAATTGAATAAATACGAAGATGTGCGCGTTCGAGCGAAAAGTGGCACATTTTCGAGCGAGGGAAGCAAATGAAGCGCGACGCGGAGCGGCGCGCTTCATTTTCCCGAGATCGGAAATGTGCCACTTTGAGCTCGAATGCGCACACTCGGTTTTAAGCACACTTTACAAGAATTAATTTACTCTCTGGACAATTCGCAATTAAATATTACAGAATTATATTAATAACAAAATTCCCAAATCGCCAATTTTGTGTCTTTTAACAAAATTATTGTTGAAGACAAACCTTTTTCGGAACATAAAATTGAATACAGTTCTTGACGTCTTAGAGACGTCAAAATCTATAATGACACCCTAAACGATTGACGTCTCCTAGACGTCATTTTATGTCAAGGGTTAATCTATGACATTAATTGAAATTTTTAATCGAAAAAAAGTACTTCTTTTTACTTAAATATTTTATTGATTTTTATTACCTAATAACAAATGACTCATTGTAATTGAAAGATTATTTATTAATGTTTGCATAGTAGTGGTCGGATTTTGGCACAGCATAATCTTCCATTTTATATTTGAGTTTAACATCAAGGGTCGGTGTGTTGTACCTCGGTCACCGTCAATAAGTTGTACCTTGGCCCTAAGATCGACGGGCAATAAATAAAAATTTAGATATACCTTTGTTATAAATTCTTATTTTTTTTTATTTTGCTTTAGATAATATGCCTCGCAAGTCTAACGAAAAATTTAAATTTTTGCAAAGTTAACCATTAAGTATGTGAAATTTTAGTACACGAGAAAAGTTTTGTTAATTTTTGAAACAATTTTAGTGTCATTTCAAAGAAGAACATTAGTAGTTCTTATAATTCAAAAATAAATATATAGTTTTCATAGAACAATGGGTTTTATGTTGCTTAATGTGAATAGAGCCAAGGTACATCACCTCTGTTGTACCTAGGCCATAGATCTACTAATTTTTAAATCTTTTAGCAATTTAAGTAAACGGTTGGTAATGCTTTAAAATATTTTATGATGAATACCTTATTAGTGCCCCACTACGATGCAATTCATTTTATCAACAAATTGTTAGATATACAATTTAAAAAAAAAATTAAGTAAAATAAGATCCAAGGTACAACAAGTTCCCTTACAGTAGTTTCTCGCATATATAAACAATAAAAACTAATTGTTTTTAACTTTAAAGAGACAAGATTAATATAGACAAATCCAATTAACACGAGGATGTGCGCGTTCGAGCGAAAAGTGGCACATTTTCGAGCGAGGAGCAAATGAAGCGCGACGCGGAGCGGCGCGCTTCATTTTCCCGAGATCGGAAATGTGCCACTTTGAGCTCGAATGCGCACACTCGGCTTTAAGCGCAATTCACAATAATTAATCCACTTACCAAAAAATTATTTGTATACCAAAAAATAAAATTGGCCACTTGTATTTGTATTGCTAAAAGCCCATATATTTAAACGACAAAATTGTTTTTATTTGTAAAAGCGCCTCGGGCAAACCTTTCAATTACAAGTGCCAAGGTACAACACGTTCCCCAACTCCAATTTTTAATTTTACGCAACTTTCCCCCCCACACACACACGAATACAATTTTTTATCGTTCGATGTGGCAAAAAATCGGTGTTTGAATTAGCGCAAAAAAATATCCGTGTATAACCCCACAGAAAGCGAAACGATTCTTTCAACCCCGCACGATTTAGAACACAAACAGATTAACAAAAATGCAAAGCGAAAAAAAAAGTGTACATAAAAAGTTTTTAATGGTTCTCGTTCATCAGTTCACATCTGTCACATTACGTCGAAACTCGTCCGTTTCTTTGTCCTAAATCAACGGTCGTAATTGGAAGTTCTTATTCATAAGCACGAAAATCGGTCAAGAAGCCCCGTAGGGATTTTTATTTAGCCCTCCATAAAATTCGAATCGCTAAGTACGACGTAATAACTAATTTATTTTTATTATTTTATTAAGAGTTGCTTTTCACTTCGCCTTTTTTTTTTCTGGGAGTCGAAGGAGGGCGAAAATAGAGAGCTTGTAAAACGCAATCGGGAGTAATCCCGAAACATTGTTTTTGGTGGGACAGATGCGGAAGGACCCCGAAACGCTACCCTCCCGGCGAGCTTAAAAGCTGTGAAATAATGAGTCGAGATTACCAGTTTAACATCCCAATGCACATATTTGCATATGAATTCACAATTAGCGCAACCCGTTAAAATAACTATCCTATCGCGTAGATGTGCACGCGGCGTTCGGTGTGGGGCGCTCCTTTCATTATTACTATGCTTTGATTTTTTTAATTTTAATTATTTGCGGAGATAGGGTTGAAACTTAATCTACGGCATGGCTAGGGCTAAATGTTATTTAAAAAGGGAACTTAAGCTAAGAGCTTTTTATTTTCTAATCACATTTAGAGTTTCAATGAAATTCTAATCTCTTTTTTAATGAAAATTCTAGAAGCCACTTCAACGCAACACAATTCAATTTTTTATTAAGAAAAACCTTTATTGGATTTTTTGAGAGTTATTTATGTTTAATTGAACTCGATTAATTTTTGCCTAAGGCGTAGATCGTACTAATTTTGCTTTAATTTTTTTTTAAATAAGACAATTGAACAGTTTAAAAAATTTATTGTAGTATTTGCAAAAAAAAATTGCTGTAAATTCGATATCCCATAAGGTACAATTTTCTTAAAAAATGTGTAGATTAAATTGGGGCACGAGTACGCCCCTGATATTTTATGGGCTGATTGGGACATGGTCCAAATGCCTGCATGCCAAAAATCAATAATTTACTTTGCATAGTTTTTTAGTTATTTAAAATAATGCGATTTAACCCTTATTATGGGTTTTTGGGGGCTCTAAAGGGGTACATCTCAAAAACTAAGCCGACGTCGGTAGGAACCCTTTACATTTTTGAAAAATATAGACCTTCAGCTAAAACATAGATCGAAAAAAAATAGGCGACGTCGTATTAAATTTTTCTGAAATTACATTTGAATTTTCTAAGTGCGACCATTTTTTTTACATCTGATGGTATTTCGGGGAAAACATTTAAAATTTTGTAGACTACGTTAGGGTTTAAATACGGCTTTGAAATTTTAGGGGCTGATTAATGAGTTTGTTAGTTACTCGGAAAAAAATTGGGATTGTTCTGCGTCACGCGGAAGGCCCCCCATAATTTATTGAAAATTTTTATTGGTGCGGTTTAAATTTTAAAAATTAGACAATGTAAAATTTTATTATTAAATATTATGAAAAAAATTATGGGTGTTTACTTTTGCACGAAAAAGCCATGATTATTGTTTTAAAAATTTTGATTTTGATAATTTTGATTTTAAGTAACTTGAAAAATTATGGGATCTATTGTGATGTCTGAAAATTTGGTATGGTGTTTAAAAACGTATTCAAATATAAATATAAATATAACTTTGCTTAGAATTCGATATCCGATAAGGTACAATTTTCTTAAAAAATGTGTAGATTAAATTGGGGTACGGCTACGCCTCTGATATTTTAAGGGCTGATTGGGACATGGTCCTAATTCCCGCATGCCAAAAATCAATAATTTATTTTTATAGTTTTTTAGTTATTTAAAATAATGTGAATTAACCCTTATTATAAGTTTTTGGGGGCTCTAAAGGGGTATATGTCAAAAACTAAGTCGACGTCGGTAGGAATCCTTTACATTTTTGAAAAATATAGACTTTCAGCTAAAACATAGATTGAAAAAAAATAGGCGACGTTGTATTAAATTTTTCTGAAATTACATTTGAATTTTCTAAGTGCGACCATTTTTTTTACATCTGATGGTATTTCGGTGTGGAAAACATTTAAAATTTTGTAGACTACGTTAGGGTTTAAATACCGCTTTGAAATTTTAGGGGCTGATTAATGGGTTTATTAGTTATTCGGAAAAAAATTGGGATGGTTCTACTTCATGCGCAAGGCCCCCCATAATTTATTGAAAATTTTTATAGGTGCGGTTTCAATTTTAAAATTTTTAAAAATAGACATGTAAAATTTTATTATTAAATATTATGAAAAAAATTATTAGTGTTCACTTTTGCACGCAAAAGTCCTGGTTATTGTTTAAAAAATTTTCATGCTCATAATTTTGATTTTAAATTTTTTAAAAATTATGAGATCTATTGTGATGTCTGAAAATTTAATATGGTGTTTAAAAACGTACTCAAATATAAAAAATAATTATACTAACAATAAAAAAAATACAATCAATAATTAATTAAAATATTTAAACAATTTGAACTAGCACGAAAAGTTGTTTTAATAAACACACGACTAAAATTGAATATAAATCGCCGTCTTAACGATTATTTTGCTAATTCAATTTACGAAAGAAAAAGTATCTGAAAAGTTTGAGTGCAGTCATTAGAAGTCGTCAAACCGAAAAAAACGTAGGCAGGATTGGTAGCATTTAAGAGGCATATCGGAGGTCGTTTAGCAATGCAAATGTCTCGTACAACACAATTAAGATTTGAAAGTGAACTAACCGATAGAATAATATAAACATTGTGCAAGATGGATTGATCATGTGTTTGTGTAATTAAACACTGGGTGCGGCAATCCGGGTGGTCGGAGGGCGAGGGAGCGTCCCAGCATCTCAAGAACTAATCTCTGCGAACGGTTAACAAGCGTTCCGTCGTCCAAAAGCGAACTTTTAGCCGGCGAAAAGTTTTTCGCTATCGGTAGCGCGGGGATTCGGTCCGCTCCTTGGCACGAGTGTGCCGGACTCCGTGGCACGTGTGCATACCTGACCCGAGTCCGGTCCAGCGGGCGATACCATCGCACTTCTTGTGCAGCATCGCCTCCTCCGCGACAAACGCTCCAGATCGCCGATACGGCACATCGTAGCGATCTGACTACAGTGGACACTCGATTGTAGGGACTAATTAATGTTGCCGCTCATCCGGATAATCGAAAATCCGGATAATTGAAAAAAAACAATTTTACATTGTTAGGAATTTATTTACACAAAAAAAACTAAACAAATAAGTATTAATTATAAAATCAACAGGAACAAATACCAAATTGAATTATAAAATGTTTAAATAAAATTAAAAGTAAATTGATCATTGTTAATCGTGGCGAAAAGCGGAGTGTGCGCATTCGAGCTCAAAGTGGCACATTCCGATCTCGGGAAAAAGAAGCGCGCGCTTCGCGTCGCGCTTCATTTGCCTCCCTCGCTCGGAAATGTGCCACTTTTCGCTCGAATGCGCACATCTTCGTGTTAATTGGATTCGACTATATTAATAACAAATCCTTCAAATCCAGATTTTCTATTCGGAAAAAGTTTTCGCTTAAAAGTGCACATGGGTGATTCCTAGATAACTGTGATTTTTATAACTAACATTTTTTTGAAATTAAAAATGTTTTAAAACGCGTGTTTTGGGTGTTTTCTGGCTCCAATTATACACAGAACTAAGCCTGTGCTGTAGTTCGACTACAACTACAACAAAACGAAAACTATGACAAAATTTGAAAATTTTAATGCCAGGGTACTGACATATAATAGTCCAAGCGGCGACCGTTAAAAGGGTGGTGAACCCGAATAAGTACAAAATGGACTTTATTACTTTTTAGATATTCGACAAAAAATAAACCAACTGTCCGGCGATCTGTAACTTGTCCAACTGTTTTTTTTTTAAATTTTTTTTCCTAATTTTTTGTAAAAATGATGTATAAGACATAAGTACAATGTTTTACTATTCGAAGAAGTTTCGATCAGTAGAATATAAAAATTTAAGTCTGGCGCCCCTATTCTTGACACAACTGTGTGCCAGACCACCCTCAAAATATTTAATGAAATGATAAATTTTCTATATAAGGTATAAGAAAAAATTAAACGTCAAAACTTCTGTTTTTTATACCTTTTTGGAATAGAATTGGTCTGGTAAATTAATACTTGACCAAAATTCTGCTAGACCACGATTTAGAAAGTCCTTTGTTGCTACTTGTTGGGTGCCAGTTTTTTTTGTTTTTTTGCAAAATTTACATTCAATTGCTATTCCGTCAAAAAATTTTAACAAAACTATAACAAATAAATACGGAAACAAGTTAAAACATTGAGAAACAAATAAATTAAAAAATTAATTCTTATTTTTGATATGGTACAGACATTCACGGTACTGACATTTGAATTTATAATTGGCCTAACTTTATAATGCGGATAAATAAAATAATTTCCTAAATAATTTCGATTGTTTACGTAAAAGTAAATAAAAATTTACTATAATGAATTCAAACGTCGTATTGATAACCGTAAATTTCAATACCACGGTACTGACATGTAATTTTACGATTCGCCTTTTTCAAAATAAAACAAATTACTTTAATTATATTTTTGAAACTTCAAAATAAATACACAGCTGTAAACGTTGCACAAATAGTCCCTCCTGAAAATGCTGCCAGAAGGAGTGGATGAAACTAAATTAAGATGGCGATTAGGCGGCAAATATTTCAAACTTAAAAATTGAATAAAATTCCCGGACATAAATCAAAGACGATTATTTTTTTTACCAAACATTATTTTCGTATAATTGCAATATAATTTAATGGAGTATATATTAGACTTAAGTTATGAGAAGTAACTTTTAAATTACAAAACGAATATCAATGGAAATTTTTACATTTAGTTTGAAAAATGAGAATCGGACATGCCACGGTACTGACATTTCCAGTATATTTTCGTAAGTTATGAATAATCTAAGACCACTTATGTTCCAATATCTAATGTAGGTTGAAGAAAACGATCAGATTTATGATATTAATGACTTCTTAATAAGAAAAAACTATGTTGGATGATAAATAAAATACTGGACATAAAAAAACACAGTTATCTGAGAATTACCCATTTACTGAACTAAATTTTTGTTGATAGGAAAGAAAGTTTAATTTACAAAATTCAATGAATGCGAGGATGTGCGCGTTCGAGCGAAAAGTGGCACATTTCCGAGCGAGGGAGGCAAATGAAGCGCGACGCGGAGCGGCGCGCTTCATTTTCCCGAGATCGGAATGTGCCACTTTGAGCTCGAATGCGCACACTCGGCTTTAAGCACGATTACGAAGTGTCCCGTTTTAACAGGAAAAAACGAACGCGGTTGACAATCCGGATAATCGCGGATCCGTTTAACTTAGGCCCGCATAATCGAGGTTTTACTGTATTTCTTAATAACACCCGGTGGTCATTTACCTCCTGCCGGCGCACACCTACAGCTTACACAGTCTTCTCGGACGAGAATTATTTTTGACGTTTATTAAACGCGCCAAATTCGTCTTCGTACCGTTTCCGGTTCGTGTTAAAGCTGCGGCCGCGGTAGAACAATGAGCGGGTCGCACCCTTGCCGGATTATCGAATCGAAGAAGTGAAATTAATTTTACAATACCAATAAAGGTGCTCGGCATCTCCTCTTTTTTTTTTTTTTTCGAGAACGCGATGAGTCAGCGTTCAATTAATTATAAAACTCGCTTCGGACAGGTATTTCGTGATAAACAAGGGCGGGGTGTTGGGGTCTTCGCCTTAATTCGTTGATAAATCTTGCGAGTCACTCTTTTATCCGAATCGTGGACGCGCGCCCGCCGAAAAGCGCCCGTCTTCGGCCCTCTTCTGGAGTCGGGCCCGAAATGCGAGCGATTCGTAAGTGCGAGGTAGCTATTAAAGGTCCTCTAACGACGTCTTATTTCAATGATTGTCAAGCTCAGGACATTTTCCACGTTCCTGCAGGCTCCTCTTGAATCTAAAAGGCGGGGGTACGCTTTCGCACATTCTTAAGTGTTTATGACAAAAACAAGCACGACATTTATTATCTTTACACCGATATTTTTTTTTCGTTCAGAAAGCGCAGCCTGGAATTTTCATTGTGTAGGATTCGCCTCGTTAAAACGAATCTCGGCGTCTTTTTTTTTGCTTAATGGGAGTATTTGCAAGTTGATATGTGGGTTACTAACAATGTTTTCCGTTTGATGTCCTTCTTGTTTTTTTTTTTGCTTTTGATAGCACAAAGATATTTATTTTTATTTTGCCATTTTAAGTCTTATTTTCTGTGTAAAGTGATTTACATGTGAGATACAAATAAAGCGTTATGTAGCACAGATACGGTCCTATTGGCAAATTTTGAAGATGTCATATTTTCCAGTTTGAATTTTTACATTTCCATTCAGAATTAAATTATTTCCTTCTTTGATAGCTATCCAGGATTTTTTAATAATTTTTTTGGTGTACAGTACACACAAATAAGGCATTATTCAGCATAGAAACGGTTCTTTTGGCAAATTTTGAAAATTACATATTTTGCAGTACAAATCTTAACGAGTTCAATAAGAATTAAATTGTTTTCTTCGTTGTTAGCTATCTGGGTTTTTTTAGTTATTTTTTTGGTGTACAGTAAACATAAATAAAGCATTAAGCAGCATAGAAACGGTCCTTTTGGCAAATTTTGAAAATTACATATTTTGCATTATTAATCCTAACAGTTTCAATAAGAAATAAATTGTTTTCTTCGTGGATAGCTATCCGAAATTTTTTTAATTATTTTATCGGTGTACAGTAAACACAAATAAAGCATTATGCAGCATACATATGGTCCTTTTGGCAAATTTCGAAGATGTCATATTTTGCAGTTTGAATCTTAACATTTCCATTCAGAATTAAATTATTTCCTTCTTTGATAGCTATCCAGAATTTTTTAATAATTTTTTTGGTGTACAGTAAACACAAATGAAGTATTATGCAGCATAAAAACGGTCCTTTTGGCAAATTTTGAAAATCACATATTTTGCAGTACAAATCTTACAAGTTCAATAAGAATTAAATTGTTTTCTTCGTTGTTAGCTATCTGGGATTTTTTTAGTTATTTTTTTGGTGTACAGTAAACATAAATAAAGCATTAAGCAGCATAGAAACGGTCTTTTTGGCAAATTTTGAAAATCACATATTTTACATTATTAATCCTAACAGTTTCAATAAGAAATAAATTGTTTTCTTCGTGGATAGCTATCCGAATTTTTTAATTATTATATCGGTGTACAGTATACACAAATAAAGCATTATGCAGCATAGATACGGTCTTTTTGGCAAATTTTGAAGATATCATATTTTGAAGTTTGAATCTTAACGTTTCTATTCGGAATTAAATTGTTTCTTTCTTTGATAGCTATCCGGAATTTTTTTAATTATTTTTTTGGTGTACAATAAACATAAATAAAGCATTAAGCAGCATAGAAACGGTCCTTTTGGCATATTTTGAAAATCACATATTTTTTATTATTAATCCTAACAGTTTCAATAAGAAATAAATTGTTTTCTTCGTGGATAGCTATCCGAAATTTTTTTAATTATTTTATCGGTGTACAGTAAATACAAATAAAGCATTATGCAGCATAGGAACGGTCCTTTTGGCAAATTTCGAAGATATCATGTTTTGCAGTTTGATCTTAACGTTTCCATTAAGAATTAAATTATTTCTTTCTTTGATAGCTATCCGGAATTTTTTTGATTATTTTTTTGGTGCACAGTAAACACAAATAAAGCATTATGCATTATAGGAACGGTCCTTTTGGCAAATTTCAAAAATCACATATTTTGCAGTATAAATCTTAACAATTTCAATAAGAAATAAATTGTTTTTTTCTTGGTTGATAGCTATCCGGAATTTTTTTAATTATTTTTTTATTGTACAGTAAACACAAATAAAACATTATGCAGCATAGATACGGTCCATTTGGCAAATTTCGAAGATGTCATATTTTGCAGTTTGAATCTTAACATTTCTATTCAGAATTAAACTATTTCCTTTTTTGATAGGTATCCAGAATTTTTTTAATAATTTTTTTGGTGTCCAGTAAACACAAATAAAGCATTATGCAGCATAAAAACGGTCCTTTTGGCAAATTTTGAAAATCACATATTTTGCAGTACAAATCTTAACAAGTTCAATAAGAATTAAATTGTTTTCTTCGTTGTTAGCTATCTGGGATTTTTTAAGTTATTTTTTTGGTGTACAGTAAACATAAATAAAGCATTATGCAGCATAGAAACGGTCTTTTTGGCAAATTTCGAAAATCACATATTTTGCATTATAAATCTTAACAGTTTCAATAAGAAATAAATTGTTTTCTTTGTTGATAGCTATCCGGGATTTTTTAAATTATTTTTTCGGTTTACAGTAAACACACATAAAACATTATGCAGTATAGAACGGTCCTTTTGGCAAATTTCGAAAATCACATCTTTTCCAGTATAAATCTTAACAATTTCAATAAGAATTAAATTGTTTTCTTCGTTGATAGCTATTCGGGATTTTTTTAATTATTTTTTCGGTGTACAGTAAACACAAATAAAGCATTATGCAGGATAGAAACGGTCCTTTTGGCATATTTTGTAGTTTGAATCTTAACAATTCCATTAAGAATTAAATTGTTTCTTTCTTTGATAGCTATCATGACATATAAGTCATGAGGGAAAATATTTAGTTTGCTTTCCGTTAGTCTTAACATCGTGATTTTGAAAAGGGGGGGGCAAAAGTTACAAAGAATGTAATTTTTTGTATGCCCACATTTTATTCTACTTAAAAATGTAATGTATTATTTGATGAAATACACGTAATTGCACGGTGCCAAAATGTATTTGAAAAATCTAATTTTCTATGAAAAGGGGTTAATTTCTGGAGGCACTTAAAACCAATAACGCGGCCATCAAAAACTAGCCGTACAACGAATAGGAAGTGCAATTACACAAGTTTAATGCATAAAGGGCCTTTGTTAGTGCAATTAGCGATGAGCCAGAGGCGATCGCATCAAATTTAAACTAACAATACCTTAACTACAATTGTTCAAAGTTAGGCGTAATGAAAATTTACATCCATAATTGCGCAGGAATTATCACAAAGGGCCCGAGCAGCGACTCGAAAAAAAAATTTCGAAAAAAAAACCCCACAAGCCTCTTTTGATCTGAAACTATAAAGGGCGAGCCGAGAAGGAAATATTTGAAATTTTTGATATCGAATAAGCAATTCGGCTTGATTATAATTATAATCGTCTAATGAGCAATTAGGCGCAATCAGACATTCAGACATGAGTCACCCCAATCAAAGACGACTACATCAGACACTGTTAATCACTCCACATAATAATTCTCTTGATTGTAGAACCTTCTTGAATTAATATCCATTGTGTTAGCTCCATTGAAATTCGTATTCATTCGACATAACGAAATCAAAGGAGAGTATTGTTGTGTGAATTGCGTTATTAAAATATTCCGGTAAAAGTAAATAAGAGGGCAAAATTTTCGAAAGTGTTCGAGCGAAGCGCACCGCGCGCAAGAAGTACGAGAAAAAAGCGATTCGTCATACTTTTAATATTAAAATATCAAGGCGTTAGTTCGTATAATTAATTAGACACGGTTCTTCTCGAGATTTCGTGAGAGGTTTCTCATTTAAAATGTCTCTGACCTGACGCACCCGGAATTTCGTTTCGCGGGGGGCGCTGCGGTCGTTTTTCACGTTTCGAAAAAATTTTTTCTTTCGCGTTGTTTTTAATTAACGAATCGATTTATTTTTGGCTATGGTGGGGTCCGTGGAGGACTACGACCAGAACACGGTCCTTAATTTTTTTTTTTTTTGGAAAATAAGATTGAGGCTATAGCCCATTGTGCACATTTGAGTCGAAAGTGGCACGATTTCGACCTCGAGGAATTTATTCTTTTTTTTCAAGCAACTTACGTACAGTCGAACTTCCATAAGTCGAACGCCGATAAGCCGAATTTTTGATAGCTCGAACTCGAACCAGTTTCCTAGGACTTGCCTATCTCTACGTTAATATTTTTATGTCAATAACTCGAAATTTAATAAAGCGAATTATTTAATTAGTCGAAGCGTTTTACAGTTCATTAAATTCAAGTTTCCATTAGTAAATAGGTCGATGACTCGAAGTTAAATTTTACAACTTTTCTAAAAATTTCTCTACCTGAGAGAGGATTAACGACGGCTTGGTTTGGTGTTATTGATGCTTTAAAAGCTCTATTGTTAACTACGAATAAAAGGTTTATACTACAAGAATGTTTTGACGGCGGCACTTCAATTGGATTTAAAAACTAATTTATGTTTAAATGCCTTATAAACAGTTATAAATTTTTGAGATGGTTTTACCGTTTATTTTACAAAAAAAAACTATTTTTGCATTTTAGTTTTCAATTTGCTAGTTATTCGTCGACTACGAAGACTAACAAATGTGTTTTACGTTCTTTATAGTTTGTAACAGAGTATAACAGAAAATCTAAAAAGTTTAATACTTTTCTAAAATTATTTACGTATTAACATGGAGTGTAAACGAAAATTAAAAGTTTAACCATAAGGAGAAAATTAATCTTATAAAAGAAGTGGAACGTGGGCTCAAAAGAAAAAGGATATAGCTAAAGATTTTGGTATTCCGCAACCACTTTATCAGCCATTTTAAAAACAGAGACCTAATTGTAGCTGCTGAAGATACAAATGACAAATGTCAACGTTGATAAAGATTTGGAAGTTGCTGAAATTCCTAGCGATGAAAGCATTATAAGTAAAGTGCTAGAAGAAAATAAGAAAAACTGTGAAAGTGAAAGTGAATATGAAAGTGATACAGATGTTACAGTAAACATCCTTCAACAACTCAAGTTTACAATGCAATAGATACTATTTCTCTATTCCTATGTGCCCAAAAGATGTTCCTACAGATATATTATTATCGGTAAGATCATTGGAAAAATTTGTAGAAACGTAACATTTTGGAGCAATGAAGCAAAAGACAATTTTAGATTATTTTCAATTTAACAGTAAATAATATGTAAATAACTATATTTTTTAGGGTCTTAATAAAAATAAATAATGTTAATGATTGTAGATCATTTTTGGTTATTTACTATAAAAAATGAACGATATATATATATAGGTACGGAAGTATTTAACTGGACTTTTTTTGGTAACTCGAGTTTTTGATTATTTGAATTATTTTTGCTGCCCTTTCAACTTCGATTTATCGAGGTTCGACTGTATTACTTTCAATAAAAGACTAAAAATTGTAATTGTGTGATCCATGTAAAAATCTAATAAAAACGAAGATGTGCGCATTCGAGCGAAAAGTGGCACATTTCCGAGCGAGGGAGGCAAATGAAGCGCGACGCGAAGCGGCGCGCTTCATTTTCCCGAGATCGAAATGTGCCACTTTGAGCTCGAATGTGCACACTCGGTTTTAAGCACCATTCACAAAATTTAGGCTAATAAATTATTCAAAAAATTAAATAAATAATTTAATCGTTTTCTCTCACTTGCACCTACTAAATTCTCTTACCTTTTGCTCACTTCCACGCATTACTATAGTAAATACACGTATCTTGATCATAAAATTATATATACAGAATTATTTAACTGAACTTCTTTTGGTAACTCGTGTTTTTGATAATTCGAATTATTTTTGCTGCCCTTTCGGCTTCGATTTATCGAGGTTCGACTGTATTACTTTTAATAAAAGACTAAAAATTATAATTGTTTGATCCATGTAAAAATCTAATAAAAACGAAGATGTGCGCATTCGAGCGAAAAGTGGCACATTTCCGAGCGAGGGAGGCAAATGAAGCGCGACGCGGAGCGGCGCGCTTCATTTTCCCGAGATCGGAATGTGCCACTTTGAGCTCGAATGTGCACACTCGGTTTTAAGCACCATTCACAAAATTTAGGCTAATAAATTATTCAAAAAATTAAATAAACAATTTAATCGTTTTCTCTCACTTGCACCTACTAAATTCTCGTATCTTTTTGCTGTCCCTTCGACCTCGACTTATCGAGGTTCGACTGTAATTGGACGGAACTATTCTTTATTCACACTCTTTTCTAAACACAGTAGTATTTATTTATATCTTAAAATTTTAAATTAATTTTTTTTAAGGACTGACATGATGACGAATGTTGCATATAATACAGTGGCGGGGTTGGTAGCCCTGCAGCCCGGTAACTTGGTACGCGTGCTCGGTAACGCGATACGCACTTTTCAGACACCAACCTAAGAAAAATTAATAAAGGTAATTCAATATTATATTTATTGCCGCGAATGTTGGTATAAATTAGTCTCTCGAGTGGCTTCTTCAGCTGCCAAGTAGGCCTTAAGTTATTATCCAATCATTTAAACAAGCAATCAGTGCTAAGTGGTTAAGAGGTCACTAACACTCTTATTAACTAACTACCATCATTATACTTATATTTTATTAACAATCACATATTAGATCTTGACGTCATCTTACAATTGCTCTCGCAAATTAAAACTCGTTTTAATTTTATTTAAATTTCGAATAGCGCACGGGATCCTGGCCTTTTCGCGGAGCCTAAACCAGTTCTCCGACAAGAATCGCATATTTACTATTTGTTTATGCTCGTTCGCCTTTTTCAAAAGCGCTTATTTATGAGAAAACGCAGACTTAAAAAACAAATACCCTTCGGTAGTTGGTTTCATTTCGCTTTTCGACTGAAAAATAACGATATTTAAGGGAGTGTGCGGCGAGCATTAAATTAATATCAAGCCCACAACTTCATTGATAACATCTCGAGCTAATGTCCTCACACAATGAGGATCTGAGGATGAAAAATAAAAAATACAAGATTTGAATTCAGTCGAGAGAGTATTTAGTACACCTACGGAGCTGCTCGAAGCGCACCTGTACACAAACGTCGTGGGTGTCCATTGTCTTATAAAAGTTATTATTAAAATAAAATCAATTGGCTGATGGTACTTTTGGAAACGCGACGGAATTTCTCGGTGCACAATGGGCGAGAGCGTTAAATGCCGCGCGAACTAGGAAGGCCTTTCGCTCTCTCGAAATTTTATTGCGTTTTCTTTGTTGCTGAAGATATAATCAAAACTAAGATTTCGAACGCGTTTTCCTCCCAGAGTTAACATTGGGCCTTGTCGATTTTTTTGGCTGATATTACGCCCAGATAATCGGGCTTTCGGGATCTGAAAAGTTTTTAAAGATCCGTTCACAAATAACCGAGCCACGATTTTTCAAAGTGGAAATTTAAAAAAAATTAATTACAAGTTGGACGCTTCGAACCCGTTTTTCTCGAGAATTTCAAATAGCACGCCTATGGTTTTTTTGGTATCGTTGAAGCCCAAAAGACTGGTGAATCCGAATCTGTAGAGTTTTTAAAGATTTGTTCACAAATAACGGCGCTACAATTTTTTTAACGTAAAAATTTGTGCTAAAAAATGAACCTAAAATTTCAACCCTTAATTACTCAAAAATAACATTTCGCCCTATGCGGATTTTGCACGTATCTTATAGAAAAAAGTCTCAAGATTTTGAATCCGGGTCGTTTTTAATGATCGGATCGAAAATGACGGCGATACGATCTATTTTTTGAGTCAAAGTGTATTTTTTTCAATTTATTTAGTTTTTTCGAAAATTTTGGGGATTGACGGGGGAGCAGGAAAGAATGGCTTCGGCTATGTTGGTTTGGGGTGCATAGGAACGTCCCGCAAAAATTTAAAGCAAATCCAACACATTAAAATTTTTTTTCTCAAAAAATCGCAAGAGGTTAATCCATGTTTTTTTCCGATTTTTGGCGATTTTGGGGGTTTGAGTTAGGACCGGATTTCGACGTGTTAGGGCCGGGAACGTTCAGATATGAACGGATTTGACGATATTGCAAAGACAGCCGAGTTAAGGCATTTTGAAAATTAAATATTTTAGCAAAATTTACATTTTGAAAACTTCGAACACGTTTTTGTCTGAGACTTAACATTGGGCCTTGTTGATTTTTTTAGCTTATGTTATGCTCAGATAATTGGGCTTTTAGAATCTGGAAAGTTTTTAAAGATTCGTTCACAAAACCCGAGCTACGATTTTTCAAAGTGGAAATTTTGAAAAAATTAATTACAAGTTGAACTTTTTGAACTCGTTTTTCTCTAGAATTTTAAATAGTACGCCTATGGTTTTTTGGGCCTATCCGAAGCTAAAAATCTGGAATCCGAATCTTTATAGTTTTTAAAGATCCGTCCACAAATGACAACGATACAATTTTTTCAACGTCAATTTTGTGCTAGAAAAATCAAGGTAAACCTTCAAACCTTTATTACCCGAAAAATTAACATTGCGTTCTATGTTCCTTTTAATTTAAACGATTTCAACAATTTTATTTTTGCTTTAGGAAAAAAAATACAACGTTTTGTATGTTAAAAAATAAAATGATATTGTTGATTTACTTATAAAGACACTTCTGAAAAAAGATCTGTTTTTTTCGAATTTGCTTCTCCTGAAGGGGCCACTTAAAGCTTTGCCTTTATTTCAAATTTAAAATTGTATAATAAAATTATTTATAAATACAAGGTTTACTCCCCCACTTTGTCAAGAAAAAAGCCCACAATAACTTCGGCCGAGGCAAAAATAAATTCGGACAGAGCTAACAATAGGAAGATAGGTAAATAATAATACAGAAAAACAAATTTAAGCCGGTTAAAAGTTTTAATGAACGTTATGATTTATAAGTCAAGATAAGAAAAGTTTCAAACTAAACCGTCTGTCAGAGCTATAATCTTATGATTATAATAAAGTATCTCATCTTCGGATCAAAGATTCATAACCAATCATTCGGGTACGAGTGGACCTAAAAGAATGGGTTAGCGCTGGTCCAGAATGACTCGACACCAATACGCGATTACAGATCGTATCGGGGGCCCCCCAGTTGGCGGTCACGTCTGTCACTTATCCGAACACTTTCGTGTCAAATTATACAACTACAATTACTCTTTTTCATTGACGCTCTTGACCTCCTATTATTGATTTAAATATTGTATTAAACTAATTTCCGAACGCCCTTTTCGAAATCGAATCGACTCGGTTCGATCGAACGTTGCAGGACCGTATTACTACCGCGGGACCGGGTCCCTAATTTATTTTTTTTTAAACGGCGAATGCTAAATTTAAAAAAATTTAATTTTGGCGGATCCCCATTGAAGGTATACTTCTTTTGTGGCGACGGAAGTTGCGCGCGCACCTCTAACTTAAATGCAACAGTGCAAAACTTAAGAAAGTAAATTAATGTTGTGAATGGTGCTGAAAACCGAGTGTGCGCATTCGAGCTCAAAGTGGCACATTCCCGATCTCGGGAAAATGAAGCGCGCCGCTCCGCGTCGCGCTTCATTTGCTCCCTCGCTCGGAAATGTGCCACTTTTCGCTCGAATGCGCACATTCTCGTATTTATTACAATAATATAATTTTACATAAGCTCCTTCAAATCAAAAATTTTAATTTAATTTAGTAAATATCGATTTTATGTTCGAAAAATGTATTTACCATAGCAATGAGTGGAAGGGAGCGAGAAGATACGATAATCTTGTCAATGCAAGTGAGAGGGAACGATTAAAATGATTTAACTAGTTTGTCGTCTAATTTATCGGTTTAAATTGTTGTGAATCATGCTTAAAACCGAGTGTGCGCATTCGAGCTCAAAGTGGCACATTCCGATCTCGGGAAAATGAAGCGCGCCGCTCCGCGTCGCGCTTCATTTGCCTCCCTCGCTCGGAAATGTGCCACTTTTCGCTCGAATGCGCACATCTTCGTATTTATTGACACAAATCCATTTTATGCGAAAAGAAAACGATTGATTTCTAAATGTAACCGACCAATTTATATATATTTGGCTTTGTTTTTCATTTATACGGTTTTCTACGTGTAAATCGAGAAATAGGTGTACAATGGGAAGGCGTAAATATTAATTTTTTTTGTAAAGGAAAGCCGCAGTAAACGTAGAGTTTGAAAACCACGGTTTTGTAAGTGTTTTTTCGTGTTTGTTAATTTTTATCGGTCTCACAATTGTTATATTTAAATGCTTTACAAATATATTCTCGAATTTAAATGTTTTTAATTGTAAATTAAAATTAAATATGTACCCCATTTCCTGATTTAGTGATTTTAGTAATTTTAATACTGCGTTTGTAAAACACCGATTTTAAATGCAGGTAATTGTTTGCAGTAAAATTATTATAAGCACGTTTAAAAGTTTAAATGATTTTTTTTTAATTAAAAAAATTAATAATTATTGAAGCTTTCTGCCTTTTATAATTATGTACATACTTTAAAAATTTTAAAACTGCAAATAAAATAAAATTTTTAAATTAAGAAATGACCTATTTTTTAAACATTATAAAGCAATTTACGCTCTTTTGTTTATTATCAAAATTCTTCTCAAAAATAAGTGGACTAAAAGTTAAATTGATTTTTGAATTAGTAAAAAATAAAATTCAATTTATGTATGCTTGTATTTCAATATTTAAATTTTAAAAAAATGAAGCTTAAATGAATTTGTATACAATCTAATTTAGGAAAACGTATTTCCAACAGTAGATTTTCAAAATTAGGGATTTTGAAATTTAAAATTTATAGCATTTGAGGAATTAAATCTTTTTAAAATTTGTATCAAGTTTTTTGTATAAAATTAAAAAATTAAATTAAAAAAAAATGTAACTGATCCAAATAAGGCCCAGTGTTCAAATTTCCCGCTTCCTAATTTTGAATCATTGTCAAAGCTCGTATATGTTACAAGAGAAAGGTTTGTCCTTTTATTTTGAAGTTTAATATAAATAAACATTTTGATCACGAAGTATTGATGCATTTTTTTCAAAAACCTATTAATTATGCCTTTATAAACTTAAGGGGGGCCTTATTTGGGTCCGTTACCTTAAAAAAGATAAAAGATCGACTTAAAAAAAAATCCCGAGACACCTATTTCGTCAAATTTAATTTTCTTTCGATTAAAAAAGGCTGGACTTATATATCTTTATCGGTTTTTGAAAAATCTGAACTCCGGACACAATTTTTGAATTTAATATAGATTTAACATTGAAACATGCGATTTTAGAGAATAATTTAGGGCTCTGTAAGCGGTTCATTGAGGATGTGGCTCCCCAAAATAATTTAATATTTCCGCAAATAGCCAAATTAAAATAACAAAAAATTTTCCCCGAAATATTTGGCCCGACTTTCGCCCGCGTGCGGAAAATTATAATTTGGCGAGTCCGCTTGCAGCGAATTGTGATTGGAACTCAAACATTGCTAAATCTAATAACTTCGAGATACAAGTATAACTACTTTGCCAATTTTCTTAACTACCCTATTTTCTTAATATACATTCCTTATCTTTTTCTCTCGCTTAGATTTTTCCATTTTCCATCCTCGCCGAACTTCTGCTAATATCCTGCGACATTCTTAATAAGTTAAGTTTTTCGCATTTCTCTTCGGCCCCCACTTTGCCTTTTGTGTTTTCTTTCGTATATTTGTTTCGAAGTACGACGTCGACTTTGTTAAAACTAATTGCACGAAAGACTTCCACCTTCTTATTAATTTTTAACGAAATCTCGAGATAT
This sequence comes from Sinopyrophorus schimmeli, assembly GCA_036325965.1. Lineage (NCBI taxonomy): Eukaryota > Metazoa > Arthropoda > Insecta > Coleoptera > Elateridae > Sinopyrophorus > Sinopyrophorus schimmeli. The sequence continues at coordinate 767,516 of JARFIZ010000395.1, forward strand.
TCAAATTTCGTGCTCCCGTCGGGATTGATTTCAATTAAAAGAGAGAAACGGGGGTGGAAGGGGTGGTTGCTGAGAGTTCTTATTAAATGGGCACTTACTTTGTGCCCGATTTTCCGTTAATTTGAATTCGTTGATAAAAACGAGGGGTTTTTCGGACAAAAGAGCGAAGAGCGCGTTTCCCTTTAATTATCGCGAAGGATAACGGCGAAGAGCGCGCGTGGGGGCGGGGGCCGGACGTGGAAGGCTCAAAATTTATGCATAGTTCTTTTAATCTCGATTTCGAACGCAAGCAAGCGATCGAATGCAAGTCTTTCGAGGATAATTGAATGAAGGTCCGGCGGTATGGAATTCGCGGCCGCCACAGGCCAGCGCGAACTGTCAGACTTTCGGACAAAGTGCCAACTGGCGCGGAAGGAACTTTGATCCCGAAACGAAATTGCAATTTTCAAACGGTCGCCGCAACGCATCGGCCCGAATATTATATTGAAAAGCATTATGGGATATTTAATTCGAAATTTTCAATTTGATCTCTTTCACCATTTTTATTATTCTTTAAGATTCCTCGATATTGCCCTCTTTTGCTTCCACTTTCGAAATTTATTACTCGGCCTGCCCCCTTTTTGCCTTTAAAATAAAATTCCTTTTTGAATTTTTTAAGTATTTGTGTTTGTAGGGGGGTTATTATGTTTTTTTTTCTTTTTTGCTTGCACGTTTTAATTTTTTAGAATTTTTTTTTTGGTCTTTGTTCTTTCTACTAAAGAAGTGTTAAATATATACAAACAAAAATGCGAAGTTTAAGTTTAATATTTTATTAATGGCAAATATTTGTAAATACAGTGTAAAACAGCTTTAAATTAAGTTCTTTAGTCGTTTCCCAAAACATAAACTGATTAGTTACACATTTCATTAAATCTTCAAGAAAATTATTTTTTTTGGATTGATTAATAAGTCGTTATTAAAAAGAAAAAAATGACTATTATGAAATTCTGAATTTAAATTAATTTATCTTTGATTTACTATACAAAATTTTTTTGGAACGTGTAAGGGCGAATTTGGACTTTGAAATTTATACAAAAAAGTCGATACAAATTTTAAAAATTTACTTTCGATTTAATTCCTCAAATGCTATAAATTTTCAATTTCGAAATCCTTGCACCTTCTAAAAATTTTCAAAAACAGAAATTCCAAATGTGTTCTCGGCGGACCGTCTCGTACGATTTCCCTTTTTTACAAATAAAATACAAAAAAAAATCGGAGGCACTTAAAACTCGTCTCGCCCCTCCGGAATTGGGAAAAGTCGCAAAAGGCGCATCGTTTCCAAGAAAAACGAAATTAGTAAAACTTTAATCACGACTGCGGCAAGTCGTGAGGTCAAATTGGTAGCCGCACGTAATAGAAATGTCTAATTACCCTCGAGCCTAGCAAAAGGAATAATTTTCCGAGCGCTATCTGAATTTTCCGCCTTCATAATTATCAAATACTTGAGGCATAATGTTAAATAATCGCTTTCGTATTCAGAAACCCTTTTTATTTGCGCATGTAACGCCGTCGTTTCATTAAATTGGCCTAATAATAGTAAAAGGGTTAAAATGCGAAGCGGCAATAAAATTTAAATTACGCTCCCCGGTTATTACTATTATTTTTTTTTTATCAAACTAAAATTCTACATGAGCCACCTCCGGTCTTATTTTTTTTTTGGCGTTTTCCAGGAAGGTCGAGCTTTATCTACGCGCTTATATGGTCCGCACCCAAACTGAATAAGAATGGAGCTTTTTATAATTAAAAAATAAATATTCCAAGAACGGATTTAACATATGCTCGAAAGAGGAACCGAAATGTCGAGGGGGAGCCGGTTGTATAAATTTTATTACGAGCGCCTATTTAATTTTATGCACGATATTTAAACGTAAAAGTGGAAACAGCTTACGTTTTATGTGCCCATTTTAATTTCGAAAGAATTTCTAGGGCCGTAAACTCGGTGTGCATTGAATTTCTAGTTTATAATTTGAATAAGAACGTTAGTTTGTCGGGAACGCGACGCACTTTAATTTGGTCTGCGGTTTTTTTTTTCAATTTGGGGGTGGGTTTTGTTCGGGCTTTTGCGGCCAGCGATTGCCGAAGTGGAGGGCGCGCTTAATTTTTCGTATTAATAATTTATTTTTGTTTGAAAATATGAAATACACCTCATCCTCCATTTGATCAAATTTAAATAATTTAAAATAGAGATTTTTGGTTTCTGGTTGAAATACGGTTCTGTGACTTTTAATTAAAAAACTTTAATACATTTTAAAATAATTAGTCATTGTGAATCGTGCTCAAAACCGAGTGTGCACATTCGAGCTCAAAGTGGCACATTTCCGATCTCGGGAAAATGAAGCGCGCCGCTCCGCGTTGCGCTTCATTTGCCTCCCTCGCTCGGAAATGTGCCACTTTTCGCTCGAATGCGCACATCGTCTCATTTTTTGGGTTTGCCTGCATTAATCTTTTGCTTTCGAAATTAAACTTGGTGCAGAAAAAAAGGTTTTCGTTGGAAATAATTAATAATATTTTTTAAAAACACAAAATTAGCCATTTGGGTGATTTGTTTTTCCAATCCAAGTATTTAAAAAATAACATATTTACATAACATTACCTGTTTTCAACGTTTTTGGACATTTTGAACTACCTTTGGACAGGATAAATACTAGTTTTGGATATAAGCATTCAAAATATAAATTATTAATGAAATCATTATTTAGAAAACAATTTTAATTTATTATGTTTAACAGTACTTCAGGAAAATATAAAATATAATGTTAAACATATGAAAAATAACTTGGTAACAGGAAAATAATTATTTTATTCATTCTATTGCGTTTTGAACTTTTTTGACTTCTAGAATTTTTGAACTATTTTTCTGGTTATTAAGAAACTCCATTTGATAGTATACCTGCAATAATTTTTTTCAGTTCGCGTATTTATAAATCAACGTTTTTTGGCTTAGGCCAGTGGTCGGCAAAGTGCGGCTCCAGAGCCGCATGTTGCTCTTGGCCCCTCGAGTGCGGCTCTGGCACAAATATTCACGGAAGGAGCAATAATATTTTCATTAAAAAAAAACTTGGGAACAAAAAAATTACATCTCATTTTGATAAATTAAATTAGATTAAATTTAGTTTTATTTAGTGTACTACTTATTTAGTGTAATAAAAGTTTACTAAACAAGCAGATTTGGCTTCCAATTTTTTTTTAAATTGTTGTAATGTTCATATTTGGCTCTTTGGCTAATAAGTTTGCCGACCACTGGCTTAGGCAAATCAAAATTTTTACATTTTGAGGGTAGTTAGAATTTTTTAACTATTTTTCTGGTTGTTTAGAAACTTCAATTGAAAGTCTACGTGCAATAATTTTTTTTAATTCGCGTTTTTAAAAATCGCCGTTTTTAGCATAAGCAAATCAAAATTCTTACATTTTGGCTTGCATTCGGAGCTCCCCCGTTCTTTTGGGGTAGTTAAAATTTTTTAACTATTTTTCTGGTTGTTTAGAAACTCCAATTGATAGTCTACGTGCAATAATTTTTTTCTACTCGCGTTTTTAAAAATCGCCGTTTTTTAACTTAGGCAAATCAAAATTCTAACATTTTTACTTGCATTTGGAGCTCCCCCGTTCTTTTAGGGGTAGTTAGAATTTTTAAAATTTTTCTGGTTGCTTAGAAACTTCAATTGATAGTATACGTTCAATATTTTTTTAATTCGCGTTTTTAAAAATCGCCTATTTCAGCATAGCCAAATCAAAATTTAATACATTTTCACTTGCATTCGGAGCTCCCCCGTTCTTTGGGGGTAGTTAGAATTTTTTAACTATTTTTCTGGTTGCTTAGAAACTTCAATTGATAGTATACGTTTAATATTTTTTTTTAATTCGCGTTTTTAAAAATCGCCTATTTCAGCATAGCCAAATCAAAATTTTTTACATTTTCACTTGCATTCGGAGCTCCCCCGTTCTTTCGGGGGTAGTTAGATTTTTTTAACTATTTTTCTGGTTGCTTAGAAACTTCAATTGATAGTATACGTGCAATAACTTTTTTCAATTCTTGTTTTTAAATATTGCCGTTTTTTCCCATAGGCAAATCAAAATTCTAACATTTTCACTTGCATTTGGAGCTCCCCCGTTCTTTTAGGGGTTGTTAGAATTTTTTAACTATTTTTCTGGTTATTTAGAAACTTCAATTGATAGTATACGTGCAATAACTTTTTTCAATTCTTGTTTTTAAATATTGCCGTTTTTACCATAGGCAAATCAAAATTCTTACATTTTTACTTGCATTCGGAGCTCCCCCGTTCTTTTGGGGGTAGTTAGAATTTTTTAACTATTTTTCTGGTTGCTTAGAAACTTCAATTGATAGTATACGTTTAATATTTTTTTTTAATTCGCGTTTTTAAAAATCGCCTATTTCAGCATAGCCAAATCAAAATTTTTTACATTTTCACTTGCATTCGGAGCTCCCCCGTTCTTTCGGGGGTAGTTAGATTTTTTAACTATTTTTCTGGTTGCTTAGAAACTTCAATTGATAGTATACGTTCAATATTTTTTTTCAATTCTTGTTTTTAAATATTGCCGTTTTTTACAATAGGCAAATCAAAATTCTTACATTTTTACTTGCATTCGGAGCTCCCCCGTTCTTTTGGGGGTAGTTAGAATTTTTTAACCATTTTTCTGGTTGCTTAGAAACTTCAATTGATAGTATACGTTCAATATTTTTTTTCAATTCTTGTTTTTAAAATCGCCTATTTCAGCATAGCCAAATCAAAATTTTTTACATTTTCACTTGCATTCGGAGCTCCCCCGTTCTTTTGGGGGTAGTTAGAATTTTTTAACTATTTTTCTGGTTGCGTAGAAACTTCAATTGATAATATACGTTCAATATTTTTTTTAATTCGCGTTTTTAAAAATCGCCTATTTCAGCATAGCCAAATCAAAATTTTTGTCATTTTCACTTGCATTGGAAGCTCCCCGTTCTTTCGGGGGTAATTAGAATTTTTTAACTATTTTTCTGGTTGCTTAGAAACTTCAATTGATAGTATACGTTCAATATTTTTTTTTAATTCGCGTTTTTAAATATTGCCGTTTTCTACCATAGGCAAATCAAAATTCTTACATTTTTACTTGCATTCGGAGCTCCCCCGTTCTTTTGGGGGTAGTTAGAATTTTTTAACCATTTTTCTGGTTGCTTAGAAACTTCAATTGATAGTATACTTTTAATATTTTTTTTTAATTCGCGTTTTTAAAAATCGCCTATTTCAGCATAGCCAAATCAAAATTTTTTACATTTTCACTTGCATTCGGAGCTCCCCCGTTCTTTCGGGGGTAGTTAGAATTTTTTAACTATTTTTCTGGTTGCTTAGAAACTTCAATTGATAGTATACGTTCAATATTTTTTTTTAATTCGCGTTTTTAAATATTGCCGTTTTTTCCATAGGCAAATCAAAATTCTTACATTTTCACTTGCATTCGGAGCTCCCCCGTTCTTTTGGGGGTAGTTAGAATTTTTTAACTATTTTTTTGGTTGTTTTGAAACTCCAATGAATAGTATACGTGCAATAATTTTTTTTTAATTTGCGTTTTTAAAAATTGCCCATTTTTAGTTTAGGCGAATCAAAATTTTTACATTTTTGCTTGCATTCGGAGCTCCCCCGTTCTTTTGGGGGTAGTTAGATTTTTTTAACTATTTTTCTGGTTGCTTAGAAACTTCAATTGATAGTATACGTTTAATATTTTTTTTTAATTCGCGTTTTTAAAAATCGCCTATTTCAGCATAGCCAAATCAAAATTTTTTACATTTTCACTTGGATTCGGAGCTCCCCGTTCTTTCGGGGGTAGTTAGATTTTTTTAACTATTTTTCTGGTTGTTTAGAAACTTCAATTGATAGTATACGTCAATAATTTTTTCAATTCGCGTTTTTAAAATTGCCGTTTTTAGCTATAGGCAAATCAAAATTTTACATTTTCACTTGCATTCGGAGCTCCCCGTTCTTTTGGGGTAGTTAGAATTTTTAACTATTTTTCTGGTTGCTTAGAAACTTCAATTGATAGTATACGTTCAATATTTTTTTTAATTCGCGTTTTTAAAAATCGCCTATTTTAAGCATAGCCAAATCAAAATTTTTACATTTTCACTTGCATTCGGAGCTCCCGTTCTTTCGGGTAGTTAGAATTTTTAACTATTTTTCTGGTTGCTTTAGAAACTCAATTGATAGTTTGTTTCAATAATTTTTTTAATTGCGTTTTTAAAATCGCCTATTTTAACATTAGCCAAATCAAAATTTTTACATTTTCACTTGCATTGGTAAGCTCCCATTCTATGGGGTAGTTAGAATTTTTTAACTATTTTTCCGGTTGTGTAGAAACTCCAATTGGCAGTCTACGTGCAATAATTTCGAACAATACGAGAAGCTAGTACGACTTTCGCCTCAAAATTCAGATGTGCAAGCGTTCGTGGTAAGGGCGGGCGAATGCTATAGCGCGCGAAAGAGCGCAACATCAACAGCAGCAGCTGTATCGTATCTGAGAAATCAAATTATTCACCAGAACTGTCGTCCGTATATGAATAATTTAAATAAAGCTTAATCACTCCCACACCTCTGCTGGTCGTGAGGTGCAGGTCGTGACAAAGCATGGGCTTGTTTCTTCTTTACCTTTTCATATAAGTTGCATAAACCTGTTTAAAAACTTTACAAATCTAAATCATTGCCTGAATTTTCAACTCCCTTACACGACGTAAAGCGCGGAGAAATTTTCTGAAAATACGTTTTTCTTTTCCAACTTCGTCGAAAGAGAAAACTCTTTCGCCGGCTTAATGCACGTTTATCGCTTTATTGTTGCTCAACTTGTAATTTTTTTTGTAACTCCCCTCTAACGCTGGTTAATATCTGCGTTAATTTGTTTTTTTTTAATAAACAAAATTTTCTAATTTTTTTTTGTCTAAAAAGTCAATCGAATTTAGAGAAAACGCTTGATTACATTCAGATTTAACTTAAGTAGGTTAAATTCGCAATTGAATTAACAGGATTTGTTAATTTTTGACAATTACGAGCTTTGAATATTTTGTAAAGGGCCTGTGACCCATTTTCTGTAATTGCTAATTTATTAATGTTTTTAATTTAGTTAATTGTGGATGTTAAATTAAGAATGGTCTTTTTAGCTTAGGTACATATGTTTGGTGCCTTTTTCAAATTTCAAATTTTCAATTTTAAATTAATTAGTCATTGTGAATAGTGCTCAAAACGGAGTGTGCACATTCGAGCTCAAAGTGGCACATTCCGATCTCGGGAAAATGAAGCGCGCCGCTCCGCGTCGCGCTTCATTTGCCTCCCTCGCTCGGAAATGTGCCACTTTTCGCTCGAATGCGCACATCCTCGCATTCTTCGGATTTTCCTGCATTGATCTTTTCCTTTCGTAATTGAACTTAGCGCAGAAAAAAAGATTTTGTTTGAAAATAATTAATAACATTTTTTAAAAACTCAAAATTACCCATTTGGGATTTCTATTTTTCAATCCACGTATTTAAAAAATAACATTTCTACGTAACATTACCTGTTTGCACCGTTTTTGGACATTTTGAACTACCTTTGGACAGGATAAATACTAGTTTTGGACCCAAGCATTCAAAATATAAATTATTGAAAAAAATTATTATTTAGAAAACAACTTTAATTCATTATCTATAATAGTACTTCAGGAAAATTGAAAATAGAATGTTAAACATGTGAAAAATAACTTGGTAACATAGAAAAATAATTATTTTACACTTTCTATTGATTTTTGAACTTTTTTGACTTCTAGAACTCGTAATTTTTATGTAATCCCCTTTCTAAAACTGGTTAATATCTGCGTTAATTTGTTTTTTTTAATAAACAAGATTTTCTAATTTTTTTGTCTAAAGTCAATCGAATTTAGAGAAATCGCCTAACGACCCTCAGATTTAAATTAACTAGGTTAAATTCGCAATTGAATTAACAGGATTTGTTAATTTTTTACAATTACAAGCTTTGAACATTTTGTAAAGGGCCTGCGACCCATTTTTTTGGAATTTCTAATTTATTAATGTTTTTAGTTCAGTTAATTGTAGATGTTAAATTAAGAAATGTCTTTTTAGCTTAAGTACATATGTTTGGTGCCTTTTTCAAATTTCGAGTTTTCAAATTTTAAATTAATTAGACATTGTGAATCGTGCTCAAAACCGAGTGTGCACATTCGAGCTCAAAGTGGCACATTCCGATCTCGGGAAAATGAAGCGCGCCGCTCCGCGTCGCGCTTCATTTGCCTCCCTCGCTCGGAAATGTGCCACTTTTCGCTCGAATGCGCACATCCTCGCATTCTTCGGATTTGCCTGCATTGATCTTTTCCTTTCGAAATTAAACTTAGCGCAGAAAAAAAGATTTTGTTTGAAAATAATTAATAACATTTTTTAAAAACTCAAAATTAGCCATTTGGGATTTCTGTTTTTCAATCTAAGTATTTAAAAAATAACATATTTACGTAACATTACCTGTTTGCACCGTTTTTGGACATTTTGAACTACCTTTGGACAGGATAAATTCTAGTTTTGGGCACAAGCATTCAAAATATAAATTATTTAAAAAATCATTATTTAGAAAACAACTTTAATTCATTATCTATAATAGTACTTTAGGAAAATTGAAAATATAACGTTATACATGTGAAAAATAACTTGGTAACATAGCAAAATAATTATTTTACTCTTTCTATTGATTTTTGAACTTTTTTGACTTTTAGAACTCGTAATTTTTATGTAACCCCTTTCTAAATCTGGTTAATATCTGCGTTAATTTGTTTTTTTTTAATAAACAAGATTTTCTAATTTTTTTGTCTAAAAAGTCAATCGAATTTAGAGAAATCACCTAACGACCCTCAGATTTAAATTAACTAGGTTAAATTCGCAATTGAATTAACAGGATTTGTTAATTTTTTACAATTACAAGCTTTGAACATTTTGTAAAGGGCCTGCGACCCATTTTCTGGAATTGCTAATTTATTAATGTTTTTAATTCAGTTAATTGTGGATGTTAAATTAAGAAATGTCTTTTTAGCTTATGTACATATGTAGGGTACCTTTTTCAAATGTCTTTTTTAATTTTTTTTAATTGATTTAATTAATGGGTAAATAATATATTATTTGAATTATACAAAAACTTAAGATCAGCCGTTCGGGATTTAATTTTTCGAACAAGGCCAAGCTGTTTCTATAGCCATGCGATAAGGCGTCGTACGATTTCCGCCCAGAACTTTTTGTCGATCGCGTCATGTTTACGTGTAAAATAAAAATCAATACTTTTTCGGTTAAAATAATCTAAGCTGATAAAGAGTTTTCTAGAAACGCATTCAGTAGGCACTATTACTAGGGCTTATGTGCTGTGAACGTCTCTTATTCGTGTTTTAAGTGCTTTAAATCGATTAATTAATTAATTTCGGGCGTTTAAATAATTAGTGCATCTTCCAGTAGACGGCAAAAAGAATTTATTGAAAGGTAGAAAATGTTTTTTGTTTTTATAAAAGTATGTCGAAATACTTTGTTAATAATCGTTTTACTTTGTGTTTTTTACACGAGTTTAATGTTAAAGAAATTAAGTACCAGTACTCTTAAATGATACACCCTTTTACATTTGAACAAAATGAAAAAGTAACGATTTTGAAATAACAAATTACCTAATACTAAGTTTTGAGAACACTATTGCTAAATACAGGACGATTGAAGTAATTAAAATTTTATACAAAAAGACACTTGGATGTGATAACATTCTTTGTTTGGATTGAAAAAAATGATTTTAATGCGATAAATCAATTGAGCAACTGGGGATTTATGGATACGGGTTCGGGCCCTTGGAACACAATTAAATTACATTTAAAACTCGGTTTTTAACAATAAAATTTTCATTTTTCATTCGTCCTAATATTTTAAGCACACCTTAGTTGGATGAAATTTTTAATAGTGGAATAAGACAATTATAATTAAACTCGTTCATTTTTTCTGGGATTAACTTATTGAAATTAATTTATCGACTTTCTCATGTCAATTCTAACTTCCAACATTATTTTGCACTTAAATGTATATCGAAATTTATGCCGAAATGATATCGAAATGCAAGGCCAACGAATATCGGATCGTTGGCCTTTCATAAACTGATAAAACGCCACTTTTATGCTTGCAAATATTTCTTTGTTTAAAATCTGCTTTTGTGTAATCAACACCGGTGTTTTTATAATTACATTACTATTTTAGAGATTTCGTTTAAGGTAATTAAGTATCACATAATTACTAAAAGAAAATCATTGAGAGAAGAGTACTTAATTTTTTTGTCACTTTCCGATGCGTTTTTAAAAATCTCTGTTTTTTAGCAAACAAATCAAGTCTTACATTTTAACCTGCATTATAAACTTTCTTCTTCTATTAGGGGTAGTTAGAATTTTTTAAATATTTTTTTGGTTATTTAGAAACTACAATTGATAGTTTACGGGCAATAATTTTGTTTAATTCGCGTTTTTATAAATCCCCATTTTTTAGCATAAGCAAATCAAAATTTTTACATTTTCACTTACATTCGGACCTCCCCTGTTCTTTAAGGGGTAGTTAAATTTTTTTAATTATTTTTCTGGTTGCTTAAAAACTTCAATTGATAGTATACATACAATAATTTATTTCAATACGCGTTTTTAAAAATTGCTGAGTTTTGGCATAGGCAAATCGAAATTCTTACATTTTCACTTGCATTCGAAGCTCCCCTGTTCTTTTGGGGGTAGTTAGAATTTTTTAATTATTTTTTTGGTTGTTTAAAAACTACAATTGATAGTATGCGGGCAATAATTTTTTTTAATTCGCGTTTTTAAAAATCGCCATTTTTTAGCATAAGCAAATTAAAATTTTTACATTTTCACTTACATTCGGACCTCCCCTGTTCTTTAAGGGGTAGTTAAATTTTTTTAATTATTTTTCTGGTTGCTTAAAAACTTCAATTGATAGTATACATACAATAATTTATTTCAATACGCGTTTTTAAAAATTGCTGAGTTTTGGCATAGGCAAATCGAAATTCTTACATTTTCACTTGCATTCGAAGCTCCCCTGTTCTTTTGGGGGTAGTTAGAATTTTTTAATTATTTTTTTGGTTGTTTAGAAACACAAATTGATAGTATACGTGCAATAATTTGTTTTAATTAGCGTTTTTAAGAATCGACGTTTTTTATCATAGCCAAATCAAAATTTTTACATTTTCACTTGCATTGGGAGCTCCCCTGTTCTTTAAAGGGTAGTTAGAATTTTTTAATTATTTTTTTGGGTGTTTAGAAACTCCAATTAATAGTTTACGTACAATAAATTTTTTCAATTCGCGTTTTTTAAAATCTTTATTTTTTAGCATAAGCAATCAAAATTATTACATTTTCACTTGCATTGGGAGCTCCCCCGTTCTTTAAGGGGTAGTTAGAATTTTTTAATTATTGTTTTAGGTGTGTAAAAACTTTAATTAATAGTCTACGTGCAATAAATTTTTTCAATTCGCGTTTTCTAAAATCCCCATTTTTTAGCATAAGCAAATCAAAATTTTTACATTTGCTCTTGCATTGGGAGCTCCCCCGTTCTTTAAGGGGTAGTTAGAATTTTTTAACTATTTTTCTGGTTGTTTAGAAACTCCAATTGGTAGTCTACGTGCAATATTTTTTTTCAATTCGCATTTTTGAATATCGCCGTTTTTCAGCATAGCCAAATCAAAATTCTTACATTTTCACTTGCATTCGGAGCTCTCCCGTTCTTTAAGGGTTTGTTAGAATTTTTTAACTATTCTTCTAGTTGTTTATATACTCCAAATTATACTTTACGTGCAATATTTTTTTTCAATTCGCCTTTTTGAAAATCTCTGTGTAGTTTCGCAATTATCACACTTATACCAATTAGTACTTCGACTTATTCGCTTCTATTTATTTTTTTACAAAAATTGTAAATTCAAAACGAGCTTATCTACGAATCTAATATAAAATTTTAGTCATGATATGCCACCCAGGTAAACGCCCAGCTCAGATCCAACCAACGATAAATACACACAGTCGTACGTGTTTTACATATACTCATTTTTAATTATACAAATACGAGTAAAAAAATACAGGTAAAGTCCGGTAGTTCAAACTAGTAGTTTTGTGTGATTCATGAAGATTAAAAAGTCGGCTCTCCTTTGTGTTATAATTTTTATTTTCCGTATAATTGCAGCTAAGACCTTACACAATCATAAGTCAAAAACTTGACGTTACTTCATAGCCACTTCTCTCCATAAACCACCTCGAAGATAAGGCGGATGCACTAAATTTTTAAACGAATTTTCAAAAGACGAACAACTTTGAGTAAAATTTCATTCACCAAAAAAAAAAAAACGCTCAAGATGCTTATAATTGTTCATTATTTTAACAACGTCCCTGCATCACCACAATCACACAGAATACCTACACAAAGGCACAATTGTGTCGTCCATTTGCATTTAAATTCTATTCAAGTACACAGGACTGATAAACATCGCTAAAAGACACAACGCGCTTAAGGAATTAACAAACCTCCGACCAAAAACCTTCTGCCCGCATCTCGCGGGCGCGTCCGAAAGCTCCCTTAAAGATTCGCGCCGAAAGCTCCGGCCGCTCCTCTCGAATAGCGGCTCGCACATTTTAAACCAGATTTGAATAGATGTTTCTTGTTTTATAACCGAACACGTGTCCCGGTACAGTTTTGATATTTTTACTCGTTATGTTTTATTATGACTCTGATTATTTTATATGCATCTTTTTTTTTCCGTATGTGAAATTGTTTTTTATTAACTCTTTGAACTTTTTACGACCGCTGACACACAAGGTTTTGCGCTATAAATTTAATGCACACGTAGGTGCATCCTTGCATAAAAATTTGTCGTTCTCAAAAATGTTCATTAAAATTTTTTCGTCCCCCGAACCCGGCCGATTTGTTTGTTATTGTTGTTTATGAACAAATTTGTTTTTTTGAAATTAACCATTGCATTTTGATGTCATTTTAGAAATAAAATTATGGAATAATAATATTGTTATTTTAAGGTAGCTTTATCAATACTTAAAAAAAATTAAACTTCCGTGTACTAGGCGGGGGTATAACTAACGTGAACATTTTTTTTCTTGTTAAAACGGGGCATTTGGTAGTCGAGCTTAAAACCGAGTGTGCGCATTCGAGCTCAAAGTGGCACATTCCGATCTCGGGAAAATGAAGCGCGCCGCTCCGCGTCGCGCTTCATTTGCATCCCTCGCTCGGAAATGTGCCACTTTTCGCTCGAATGCGCACATCCTCGTATTTATTACATTTATCTAATTTATTCTCCGCTCCTTCAAATCAAAAATTTCAATTCAATTTAGTAAATATCGATTTTATTTTTGAAAAATGTATTTACCATAGCAATGAGTGGAAAAGAGTGAAAAGATACGACAAATTTATTAGTCCAAGTGAGAGGGAACGATTTACATTATTCAATTCATTTTTCGTCTAATTTATTGGCCTAAGTTGTTGTGAATCGTGCTGAAAATCGAGTGTGCACATTCGAGCTCAAAGTGGCACATTCCGATCTCGGGAAAATGAAGCCCCCGCTCGAATTTTGATTTGGCTATGCTGAAAAACGGAGATTTTTAAAAACGCAAATTGAAAAATAATATTGCACGTAGACTATCAACTGGAGTTTCTAAACAACCAGAAAAATAATTAAAAAATTCTAACTACCCCTTAAAGAACGGGGGAGCTCCCAATGCAAGTCAAAATGTAGAAATTTTGATTTGCCTATGATAAAAAAACGTCGATTTTTAAAAACGCGAATTAAAAAAATTATTGCACGTGGACTTTCAATTGAAGTTTCTAAACAACCAGAAAAATAGTTAAAAAATTCTAACTACCCCCGAAAGAACGGGGGAGCTCCGAATGCAAGTCAAAATGTAAGAATTTTGATTTGCTTATGCTAAAAACGGCGATTTTTAAAAACGCGAATTAAAAAAAATTATTGCACGTAGACTTTCAATTGAAGTTTCTAAACAACCAGAAAAATAGTTAAAAAATTCTAACTACCCCTTAAAGAACGGGGGAGCTGCGAACGCAAGTGAAAATGTAACAATTTTGATTTGCCTAATCTAAAAAACGGCAATTTTTAAAAACCCGAAATGAAAAAAATTATTGCACGTATACTATCAATTGGAGTTTCTAAACAACCAGAAAAATAGTTAAAAAATTCTAACTACCCTTAAAGAACGGGGGAGCTGCGAACGCAAGTGAAAATGTAAAAATTTTCATTTGCCTAATCTAAAAAACGACAATTTTTAAAAACCCGAAATGAAAAAAATTATTGCACGTATACTATCAATTGGAGTTTCTAAACAACAAAAAATAGTTAAAAATTTGGGAGGCCTTATTACCCGCAAGTACCTTATGTGTTGTACTTAAACCTATTCATTATTAGTTCTTAAAATATATTTCTTATTATTGAACTGCCATAAAGTACAACTTTGTAGATTTTATTCCATTTAATTTTTGGGGTACGGCAAACCCCACCTAGTATGGCATGTGACATTTAGTCACCTAGTATGCGGAGGGTTAAGGGGCCTCTAACTTAAGCGGAAAACCTCCAGAGACCATTTCTACGGTTTTCCAAATTTAAAATTGTTAGGACAATCGATTTTAAAAAATCGTTGGTTGAATTCCGTTGTTGATACGGTCCTGCAATTTCAAAATCTAATTAATATTACTTTTAAGTACTAAAAAAAAAATTGAGCAGATCCTTTTCGGATATTTTATTTAAATAACACTTCATTTAACTGTATTCCAAAGGTTTTTCAATGTTTCCATTGATTGCTTTTAATAACAAAACCATGGTTACATAATAATTAACAAATAGCCAATCAAAACTTACATTTAAGGCGGTTTCTTTAAATTATACATTGTATTAATAAATTCTTATAAGAGTCTCGAGAACTACATATTTGCGTTATAAAAATTTGCCACGCCATTGTTGCACATACGAAGACGAAGAGGAAAAAATTAATGAGTTCTTCAAAAGCAAATTAAAGAGTGGAACGCATTAAAATTAAGTACAAGCAATTTTACTTGAAAAGTACAGACATTTATGTAATTTCTTTATGCATATAATATTTCAGGATGCATTAACTGAAACAAATTTATTGCAACATGCAACGTTTTATTACGAGAATATTGTACGGAAATCTAGAGCTAATTTAAATTATTTATGTCATTAAATATTATTACCCATGCAGTGGCGTACCGTTTTTATTAGCGCTTAATAGTTTTCGAAATGGCGGTAGCGCTCATAATTGCATTAATTAAAGCTCGTCGTGCATGTTTTATAACAATTATTAGCAAAATTATTCAATGTTACGTCGATTACGGACCGTAAAACGCTCAAGCTCTTTTTTATTCGCCGTTTGCTTCCACATAAAATATTTCAAGTGGGAGCGTTTGTATTGTGTCCAGTCGAGTGGTCAATTCGATGTGACCGTCGCCATCTCGGTCTCGGTGGCCGAACTTCTCGCTTGTGAATGGAATTTTTCGAATATTTCAGCGCAAAGCGTTTGCTCTATGAATTCCTCGCTCCTCCGATCTTATGTAATTTAGTATTTTCGCTCCTCGTCGATTTCGACAATTTATCCGATGCGAAATAATTGCGGGGCCCATGTTTTCGACAACGTGCGCTTTGTTTATTTTTATCGCTCGTACCTTTAGGCAGCAGACATGAGCTTAACAGTTCGTTCACATCACCTCTGACTTTTAAGCACGTGCCCATACAATCAAATTTGTAAATTAGCAGAGAGAAATGTATTATTTTTAAGAGATCCGGTTTTAATGGTCACGATGACGAGCGCGAGTTCAAAGTTTACATTTTCGACCACATTTTTGTAATCTTATATTGTTAACAACTGGGCGCGCTCAAGGCGATAAATATTAGTTTTTATTGTCGTGGATTTATTTACAAGGGACTTAAATTTTGTGCTGTCCCGTAGAAGAGCGAGGGGAGGGCTTGTATTTAAATTTAAACTTCTATCGAATTAATAACTGTTATCTTTAAAAGTTATTAATTTGACTTCGGGACGTGCAGAAAATTATTGTGGGGGTGGTTTTATAAAAATAACGTGGTCAGAAATTTTTTAAACCTCAGCTTTATATTTAACCCCTTGACGTACAAAAAAAACCGAATTTGATGAGCCCAAAAAAAACTATTAATTTGGCTCAACTTAACTGTTATGAGCACACACAAATAACATAAAATAAATAATTAATAGTTTTAAAATATTTTGAAATATGTAGAGCAGTGTTTCCCAATCTTTTTTTAACATTCCCCACCTAAGTCATTCTAAAATTTTGAGGCATATAATATATAACATATAAATATTTTTTTATATTTAAAAATTGAATTATTCCATAAATGAAGCCTAATTACAACTTGTTCAAGACACAAGATTTAGGTTTTAGTAAGAAATCACTAGGAAATTATTAAGAAAAAGAAACAATAAGTAAATTTTAAAACATAAACTAAAAATATTTTTATATCGATAGCTCGAATTTTTGATAACGCGAATTATTTTTAGTTGCTCTTCAATTTCGACCTATCGAGGTTTGACTGTATTTAATTTTATAAATTTAATATTTCTGAACAATTAAGATAATTTATTTATTGAGTTTTCTCAATATTAATTTTATTTGCGTAAATTAATGATCTTCAAAGTTTTTGAAAAAACCCCAAATTCTGTATTTGCTCTATTTGAGTTTTCTGAAAATACATAATAATTTTTTCATCAAAATTTCTTTTTAAATTTACCGAATAATGTTTTGTTTTATTCAAATTGTGTTATACAAAAGAAATTGATAATTAAAAATTTCTAAAGTTCTTAAATATATTTTAAAAATTTTCCAAGTTATTAATTTATTTAATTTGAGTTGTCTAAAAACTTAAAATAATTTATTCTTCGAGTTTACTTTAATAATTTTGCTAAATGTTTAAAACTGAATTTCATTCTATGTAAAAAAACCGGTGCATGTACTTATGTACGCACGTTAGAAGTAATACTTCTTTGGCGCTCCTAAATTAAATATAACAACGCGCTATGATGCGCTTGTGTATAGCTAGACCAGTGGTTATCAAACTATATGTTACTGCGCATATATCGTTTTATTTGAATACATTGCTATTTCCTTTTTAAATCCAAAAAGTAATTTAAATGATCAATAGACTCTTTATATATAGGGCGAAAAATAGAATGTCCTTTTTAAAAAAAAATGTCCTAAGAATATTATTAAGCTGAGCGTTATCTTTAAGCACTTTCTAGATTTTGATCTTTAATGATAGGTACTAATTAATAAACCTTTTTTTGTATTAAGAAAAAAATTTTTGAAATTCGTTTTTAAAGCGGTAAATTGTCGTTATATATTGTCGTCTTCTTCAGGCAATTATATTATAATAAATATAAAAAAATCATTAAATAAATAATAAAATATATTAATTACAATAGTTACTTTTAAGGTTAATATTTTCAATTCAATTCAAAGCTATTTTCATGTAATTATTCTTTATTTCAATTAACATCAAAATTTTGAAAATTTAATATCTAACTATTTGATAGTCCAAGTACCATATAATTAATCATATATATATATTTGAAGGTGGTTGTTATTAACAAAAAATTGAGGGGGTTCTTTCTCAAGCGAGAGAGTTTTAGGGAATTTTTCTCTTACGTGTTATAGAATTTAAGGACTAATAATTTAAAAAAATTATAGAACAGATTTTGGTGTAAATCCGACTCTATTATTTTAAACACATAACAATAGACTCTTTAAGTACTTGGAAAACAATTGAGGTCTTCTTTAAAACGGAAATCCTTGAACAATTAAAAATAATTAGCAACAGTACAAATACAAAGAAGCGAAGGCTTTTATTGTCGTTTTTTTATAGTTCAAAGTGAATTTTTACAAAATAATTAATTACATCAATTTTTTTCTATAGTTGAACGTCTATAAGTCATTTTTACTAAACAGGAAACGAACGAATTGTAATGTACACAGCCCGCAGGCTTACCGATGACATTTCGTCCTTAAATTACTATAACTAACTTTTTTAAGGGTGCACAAAGCCAAAATGCGTTGACATCTTCAACGAACTTTCAAATTCACTAATAATATTTATTGTTATTTAATTCCATCCTTAATACCATCGGTATCTTTTTTTTTGTATCGTTTTCTTTTATGCGTTGTTTTTAATTTCTGAGTAATGAGCACACTAAAAACTTATAGTTAAAGAAAAGTATAAGCATTTAAATAATTCTATTGTTCTTTTATTTACAATACAATGAACGAATGTGTATTATTATTAATGTAAAGATTAAGTCTTGCGGATGCTAACTTTAATCTTAAGATTTGCATTCGTTTAGTTTTTAAATTCGTTGAATTTATATTAAGTTTTACTTTGTTCTTGATCCAGATGGGGTTGCAGTCCCACTTCCTGATACCTTGCAAGATCCTGGGCCTTAGAGGGACGAAAAGGGACTTCTGAATAAAGGTACATTTTCTTTTTATTTTTTAATTATTATAAACAAAACAATTTTTTGCTTTATTAATTGCCATCTTGGTTTATTTTGAGCTGAAAAATAAACAAACAATTTTTTATAATTTGTGAAGTACAACAATAACAAATTCAAGGGTTAATATTATTTAATCCATATTTAATAAAGCGATTTCTATGACTAATTGATTTTTTTTTTATTTTCAGGTAGAATTTGCATTAGTACTTTACCTTTGTCAACTTTTAAACGGTGAGTCTTGCGATTTTTCTCGTGTATTGCGATTTAAAACTGGCGCGCTCCGAACGCGCAACCGGATTGGCTGCGCCAGTGCGGCGGCCATACTTATTTCTTAAAATGCGCCAATCAGCGGTGTCTCCTCGCTACGGTCGCCTGAAATTCGAATAATCGACATGATTTTTTGCGAATATGAAGGAAATTACGATCGGTTAATTGAACGAAGCTTTAGTAAATTTAAGGGTTGCGCTCGAAGGCCAAGTCGGTCGCAATTTCGGTCTTTTAAAGAGGTTTCGATTTTTCTTATTAATGTTTATCTGTCGCTTTCGGTGATGGTAGTAACAACAGTCGTTAGCTAACAATCGCACGACCAAAAAATCCAGAACCTCCCTTGTGAATTAAAGTAATTTCAAATTCGATTCCGTCGCTAGAGGGACAGATAGATGAGTGGTCCATTGGAACAATTCGTTTGCGAGTTTATCTGGCGTCCGAAAGAAGCACAATTTATCTGTGCCGCCACACAACAACCTTAGCTCGGCTTAGCTATTCAAATCTCGCTTCGATTGCAGTCGAGCAAAGTATTTCTCTCCCTGTAAAACCTCATAAGATGTGTCCAAATCGACCATCCAACGCCTGGACCATTTAGTCATATATATAGACGTATAGCTATTCCAATTGTAAAATCTAAATTCTACTTTGCATTCCCTTCTACCACACTTTGATTGCACATGGCATAAAATAGTAAAGCCTCGTCCTTTGCAGCCAATGGTCTTTCACACCATTTACATCATTACCCCCTTCATATCTTCTATTAAACTTGCAAGATCCCAAATTTAACAACCGCTCGCCTCCGAAAACGTGCGCTCTTTCTCTTCTTCGCCCTTTTCGCCCTTCTTCGTCGAGCCAAATTTAATTGAGCGATAATTAACCATTGTTTTGGTCAAAACTCGTGGGGGTGTTCAAAATTGGAGGACCCCAATTTGCTACTGCAAACAAGCTATTTTGAAATTGGGGGAGGGGGACGTAACGTTTAGGGTTAATTCTTTAATTCTCGATGGATGTTAAAAAAATTTATTAGAGACTCTAAGGAGCAAAGTACTAGTCCTTTTGTCTACGAAAGTATGTCAATATACAGTCGAAGCTCGATAAGTCGAAGTCGAAGAGAAACTAAAAAAAATTCGACTTATAAAAATTCGAGTTATCGATATAAAAATATTAACGTTGAAATAAGCAAGTCCTAGGGAAACAGATTCGAAGTTATCAAAAATTCGGCTCATCGAGGTTCGACTTATGGAGGATCGACTGTATCTCAAACATTATGAGAGATTTATCGTTTCTTTACAGCATTAGACGGTTTCGCAAAATATTTTTGACTTGCGTTTTGGAAAATTTTATTACTGATTCTAAAAATGAAAGGGCTAGTTCTTTTGCCTATAGAATTATTTCTATTTATAATTGGCTTATTTACAGTATTGAATAATTCATCAAATAGTTTTAACTTTACGTTTTGCAAAATTTTATTACAAAGGACCAAAGGACTAGTCGTTTTGCATTCTAGTTTATCTTGAAAATTAAGGCACATTTGATTCGTCAAACTTTACCGTTCTTTTTCATGTTTTTGAATCGCTTATTTGCAGTATCAAATAATTTCCCAAATTTCTTTAACTGTTCGATGAGTTTTAATTGTATTTAAATTGATAATTAATTTTTTATTAATCATTTAAACGTAAAAATTGTTTATCTGAATTATTTAGCGTTTTTCTGCAAAAGTAAATGGAATAAATAAATGTACTTAAGAAAAGGTATTAATCAGTTAAAATGAAAAAATAAAATTAATTAGTTGAAGTGTTGTCAAAATTTTTTGAGCAAACAATTTTCACGAAGAAACTTTTTTTTATTGACAATGTGTTATTGATTATTGAAAAAAAATATACTTTGCTAATTATGCTTTGTTTTCTGTTTAATTGTGATTTATTTGATAATTAATTTAAATGGGTTTATTTAAGGTATATATTTTTTTCATATTGTTTTTTTTAATGTTGGGTTATTTTAAGTGGGGTTGAACTCAAAATTAAAACTGATTTTTTTCGCCCATCTAAACTATTTAATTTGGATTTATAACGCTTTTATTCGAAACCCCCAATGCTGCAAATAAGCAATTTATAAACAAGGACAAAAAAACATAAAATTTAGGGTGTTAAATCTTTCTTTTGGTCTTTCGAATCTATAATACAATATTCCAAAACGCATCGAGAAGTTCAAAAAAAAATTGCGAAATTACTTCGTACTGCAAACACATTATTTAAATAAGGAACCCGAGCCCTTCGGCGCCGATTTAAGAATCCGGCTCGCTGATGAAACATGATTTTCGCACAATATGAATGTCATTGTGAATTTACACAGACAAGATTCGCCTCAACGGTTTCCACAACATTTCCAGATGTAATTAGGATCGTGTACGTGTTCCAATTTAGAAAGGGGGGTTCGGGGGCGCTGTAATAATGTGCATCACGAGGGAAATTAACCCCGCTAACTAAACTCGTCCAAAATAGATCGAGTTATGAATATGAACGAGTCGACGAGCAAATCGTCCATTCGCGAAATCTTTTTCCCCGAGATTGGAATTTTATTTATCCAAAACAGTAATTTGGGAATCTATCACTCTGATTGACAATTCTATTATTTTTCTTTATGTGGAACCGATTTTCATTTTAATATTGCTTTTTTATTTATTTGGCAATTTCGTCGGGGGCAACATTTGAATTCCTAATTAAAGTTGGCCGCGACGATGCAATGTCGAGAGGGCTCGTTGAATGATGCTAATTGTCGCTGTAGGGGTGGCACACTGATTTGCATAAATTGTATAATTACCCGCATGTAAATTTGCATTTCTGCTATGATTTCAATTGGGACACCGAGGTTTAGCGATTTTTGTTTGAAAAAGGCTTTTTGCTGTTGTTCGAATAAGGGATGTGTATCGGGCTCTCAATTTATTAATATTTTAACTCTTAATAGAATAATAATTTTCTTTTTTTCTATAATTATTCCCAAGTGTTCTATATTTTGGGTTTTAACAAAAAAAATTTTAATTCTTGTTTTAAATCCCAGTTTTACAAAAATTAGCTTAAAAACTTTATTGATTTTTGGACGCAGCTTTTGCAAGTGGTGCACCAAAATGCGCAACACCTTGTATATAAATTTTTTTATGATCTCTAAACAAAACCCCAATAATTTGCTTTAATTTTACAAAGTAAGCGTCAATTCCAAATTAATTGCGTGCAAACGCAAATTCCATTATAAAGGGTGTTTCGAATTACAGCAGAAAATATTAAGATTTTCAAAAATTGCCAAAAACGATCGTTACGAGCCTTTGTAATTATTTATAAGAGATTATTATTACAAACCGATAAACACGTGCGCCTATCTAAAAACTCAAATGCACGATGCCGGAAAGCGCGATAACGTTAACTTGCAAATGGCCGAAAGCGCTACGTTGAACAAACTAAAATGAATTTTGGGTCTCGCAACTAACATTTTGGAAAGCCATTACGACCAAAAAGCCGAGATTTTTGAGAAAGGTGGCGTAAAGATTTTTAAAGTATTATTTGTGACTTAACAAAAACGACAAAACATAGAATATTTAAAAATAAGCTTACAATTTAGATTTATATACAGGGTGTACTTCGGAGAGTTCCAAAACCCTTTGGTAAACACTATTCTATTCCACACAAACACTAATTAGTCAAAATCAAAATTTTCTAGAACGTTCTTAACACTTTAACCTGCGATTTACAACTGGGGTGCCGGGGGGAACGATGTATGCAGTTTGCAACATTATCCGTTTAATTAAATTTTGGTATATGTTAAATACGATTAAGAAACTTTATAAAAACGGCCGTACCGATGTTTTATAATTATTTATAAGTTTGTACACACCAAAAACAAATAATTTAACTAATTTAAATCAACTCGTGCGAGCCATCTACGGTACACGCACTAGTTTAAATTGATTTATAAGAGTTCAAATAAATAATACAATTTAACAAATATTTGCATTTTCAATTTTTAAGTAATGTATTAAAGTTGTTTAAAAAAATGTTTTAACTACTGATATAATTTAAATTTTCTAATTATTCTTTGTAGCACATATGTTACATTCAAAGCACGTTGTATTCAAGTTGCCTATGTATAAGTTATGGAAAATTTGAGTTAAGTAAAGGGGCAGGGTTTAACGTATTGATTTTTAACGAAGCGGTTCACAAAGCACTTCGTATTGAAGCTTCGTATAAGTTAAGGCACATTTGCGCAGTAAAGGGGCGGAGTTTATGTATTGATTTCTTACAAACCCTACAAAGTATTGATTTTTAGATATGCAAACAGGTAGCGACATCGCCAAAAATTTCCAGTGGTTACGTTTTGTTTAAGGCCACTGACCTGTACGTTGCTCGTAAATAAACCTGCATTCGTCGCTCGCTGCCGCGCAAAACGGCACAAATTAGTGTTTTAACTGTGTTTAATTAGTGTTTTAATTGGTCACGAGTGCGAAAGAGTGTCGGAATCGGTTTAGAACGAAGGTTCGCACAAAGTCCCAAATTCGAGACGGTCGTCGGAGCGCCGGCATTCGCCCGACCTCTGCGCAAGGGTGCCTTAGTGCGATCGCAGCATCAACTTACGGGCTTCCAGCCAAGCGAAAGATTTAGTTTGCGGTGCGTGTACTTTGCGTGGGTAAAACGACCGAGCATCGACGTGCACTCATTTATGAATTTTGAATGTACCTTATCAAAAGAAAGTCTGAATTATTTAACAATTAAAATCGGGTTCAAAAATCTCTTTGGTTAGGGGAGGCGTAAGCCCCCAAATTTTTAAAACTTTAAATCGTGTGAAAACATTAATTTTTTTTTCAAAATTTGAGCCATAAAGCAGTTGTAATTTTTGACCTTATGGTACTTGGGAAAAATTTGTGTTATGTTAAAATTAAAACCGCTTTTAAAAATCCCTTATACCCGTACATCCAGGCACTCAAACACAAAATATTTCGAAAACGACGATGAACAAATTAACAATTTAATGTTGACGAATAAAAACGATCGGTTCAAGCAAAAATTCGAATCGAAATTACAAGATTTGAATGTGCACCTTTTAAATTACATATTGACTAACATAAGCCCACACTCTTATTTCAAAGGTTAACTTATCGCGTTAGAATCTTGGCCAATATATTGCTTTAAAATCGAACTATAAATCTTATCTGCTTTTCTGAAAACGGTTTATTTACACTCGTAAATCTGCGAAGCTAAACGTTAGAAGAAATCATGCTCGAGATTTTCGCCGTCCCTTTTTTTTTTCTTTTCTCCCAAACCAACGTCGTTCGGCTAAAACGTTTCGCCCTAATTAAATTCTCAAAAATCGACTCGATTCCATTTTTGGGGGGCAGACCGTTCCCCGACTACTGTGCGCCCCCATTTTCGGCATGCAGATAGGTGTGGGCAATCCAAAGACGATTTCAAAGCGCGAGTCCGTTATCACTCTCGCTGTCACATGAGACTGTGCGAGGGCAAAGCTTTTCCGCCGACTTCTCTCTATTTTAATCCGATCGCGCACAGTCTAACCACAAACGGATGCAGATTCGAATTACTACTTAGAATGTGCAAGCTTTTTCAATCACTTTTCCGAAAAATAAATAGATTTCAGGCGTGGCGCGGCGCTGTGCCAGGCTCGCCGGTGTCTTATCTTCTTGGCACTACTTTCTTTTGTCGTCGCGAAAACTGGGTTTCGTTCGGCGAAGAGGTCGTACGGACGGCCGTCGTTCCCAATTAAGTGCGGTTAATTTTACGAATCGAAAGAGCGTAACCGTAATCAATTTCCAGGCGAATTAAAGGCGGACGAGGAGTATAAATTAAAGACCGGACATGGTTAAATATAAGAGTTGACATATCAAGATGTAACTCGCAGATAAGAAGTGACGAGTGTTAATCGTCGTTTAGTCAACGCCAGCCTTAGATTCTGGCCGTTTAGCATAAGCAATGAGACAACCGGACACGGCTGTTGAACAGCCTTCCGGCCCTCTAAATTAAACACTATTAACATAACGTTTAGTTCTGTTAATTGAAGTCATGCTTTTTGAACAGCTTGCGACAATCGGTTACACGTGTAAAATGCTGCTCCTTTTAATTTCCGCAACAAGCAAAAGAAGCCGAGGTTGTCGTTGCGAAATCCAGAAGCCCTCTGGGCGTCCACGAAGTCCGGCGAACCTCGCAGATTTTTTATTTTAATAATAATCAAAATAATCACGGTAGGGTAAAATGTCCAGCCAATGCCCAATTTGTTGTACCAAGATCTGTTTCGATTAAAAAAAAAAAGTAAACAAATTAATAAGCCCAAAACAGCTGTTACCATTAAAGTTCAGTAAATGACCTTTTCGACTAAATAATGACCGGGGATAGCCCAGCGAATAACTGATTAATTGATTTGCCTATTAAAAACAAGTAATTTGTAAAATTTGTAAAAGTTATTTTACACGATAGGCTTAGACGTGCCTCTATGAATTTTTTTAATTAAATTTGCTTTTTATTTTAGTATTTTAAATATCACAGGTTTTGTTGACGCTGAGGAGAGTACGCCCATCTTTTTGGATTGCGTCCTTCAAAGCTCCAACATTATATTTCAATCTTGCAAACTGCAATATAAATTTAATTATTTTAATTATACACTTATTTATTACTTTTATTTTTTGTACTGAAATGAAAAAGGAAACATACAAGATTGCATAAATAAATATATCATGAATATAAATAACTTTTATTAATTATCAAAAACATTAATTTTTGTAACGGTCATTTACTGGTAGGTAGTCACAGACTGGTAGTTTTACCCTAAGAATTTTATTTTGTAATATAAAAGTTAATTTTTAAGTAGACTTGAAAAAAATAATATTTTTTGGTATTATTAAAATTATTTCAAATCGCGAGAAGAGGTCAATTTTCTTTGTTAATTTAATTAATAGTATTTTCGTCGACTTACTTTAATTTGTTTTAGATATACGCACAAATATGTATAGTAATTTGCAATATTCTAATCGGCCCAAAAAAAAATAAAAATTTTTTGGGCTTTTTTCGAAACAGTTTGTTGATCTCTATTTATTTCTCGAAAACATTAATTTTCGTAACGGTCATTCACTGGTAGGTAGTCACAGACCGGACGTTCTACCCTAAGAATTTTATTTTGCAATATAAAAATTAATTTTTGAGTAGACTTCAAAAAATAATATTTTTTATTGTTATTAAATTATTTCAAATCGCGAGAAGAGGCCAATTTTCTTTGTTAATTTAATTAATAGTATTTTTGTCGACTTACTTTAATTTGTTTTAGATATATGCACAAATATGTATAGTAATTTGCAATATTCTAATCGGCCCAAAAAAATAAAAATTTTTGAGCTTTTTCAAAACAGTTTGGTGATCTCTGTTTATTTCTCGAAAACATTAATTTTCGTAACGGTCATTCACTGGTAGGTAGTCACAGACTGGACGTTTTGCCCTAAAAATTTTATTTTGTAATATAAAATTAATTTTCGAAAAAAATAATATTTATTATTATTAAATTATTTCAAATCGCGAGAAGAGGCCAATTTTCTTTGTTCATTTAATTAATAGTATTTTTGTCGACTTACTTTAATTTGTTTTAGATATATGCATAAATATGAAGAGTAATTTGCAATATTCTAATCGGCCCAAAAAAATGAAAATTTTGGAGTTTTTTCAAAACAGTTTGGTGATCTCGGTTGTTTCTCTTAAATTAACTTTTTAGGGCAACTTTTTGTGAGTTACTTAATAATTTTGAGGACGGACCATTAATTGCTATTCTAAATTATTCGATTACGTACATGTTTACTAATAGGAAAGGATGTCCAGAAGGCTTTTGTATTATTCAAGCGTTATTTAAAAATTTTGACTGTTGAGTAACTCGTATTTTGAATTAATTCAATGTTTCCTAAAAATATACAATATATTAAAAAATTCAAGTATCTAATTATAAATCCCATTACTCAAAATTTACAAAATTTGAATTGTAATTTTTATAACTTTTTGATTTTGGTGCAATATCGATTAAAGCGACACAGAGCTCAAATTTTAGAACTCTTTAATATAAAACACACAAAAACAATCAATAACACAATAATAAACAATTTGAAAAAAATTAAAGCTGAAAATTTTTTTAAATTAAACATTTTGATACCTATAGATCTGTCAGTGGTATCAAACATTTGCGCCCAAGGTCGTCTTAGAAGCGTCAAAAACAATTAATATAAACAATTAATAAATTTTTAACTCCAATTAGCTGGCACAGTTTTTCGGTACATTTTTTTTTTAATTTTCTTTGAGCCCATAGATTTTCTTAACCCTTCGCATACTAGGTGGGGTTTGCCATACCCCGAAAATAAAATGAAATAAAATGCATAAAATTGTGCTTTATGATAATAATATGGGCAAATCCAATAAACACGAGGATGTGCGCATTCGAGCGAAAAGTGGCACATTTCCGAGCGAGGGAGGCAAATGAAGCGCGACGCGGAGCGGCGCGCTTCATTTTCCCGAGATCGGAATGTGCCACTTTGAGCTCGAATGTGCACACACGGTTTTAAGCACGTTTTAACAAAAAAAAATGGCTACGTTAGTTATGCCCCACCTCGTACACGAAAGGTTAATGAAAATTTAATAAGCACACAAATATGCATGTTTTGATACCACTGTTCGAGATTATTTCGCACAGAAAACTAGCGCACATAAAACGTTGATGTTAATTAGTAATTAACGAAGGGGGGTGGAAGGCATTAGCATATAGTCCGCTGCTGCTCGATAGGGGGAAGCGCTACACACATAGTTTTAAAGATCGATGTAAAGCAACCACGGGCTACCTCGTTACCATGGAGATGTGATGAGACGTCTTCTTCTTTTTAACCTCCTTCGTGTGTCCACCGGAGGTGGGGGCGTATGCAAACCACGACACCACCGGCCCCACTTATTGCCGCCGGGGGTGCTTCACGATGTCGCGGGGGTGCGCGATGGGGTTTGCCGCAGAGATGCTCGGCGGACTGTTAAGATTTATGCCACTGTCGGACATCGGCTTAATCTTTCCCTTTTTTTTCTCGGAGATCGTTCAATAATTCTTCGATCGTGCCCCCTCCCGCCGCCCCTTCGCGGACGCAATTAGGAGAAGTCGCGTTATCCGAAGACTTTTCGCGACGGGGTCGGAAAAAGTAAACAGAGGAAAATATAATGGCCTTTGGATGTGGACACTTCTCTTATCACCGCACCCCATCCTCGAGTTTGAATACGTTATTCCTTCTCCTCGTGCTAGGTGTGCGTATGCAATTACCCTTCCAACTCTTGCCGAATATTTTCTCGGCCACCTTGCCGCTTCTTCTGCATGAACTGCCGCTTTATGTAGATATAACTGCTAAAGCCCTGGGGTATATGGACGTCTTAGCGTTTTATTCTTTTTCGAGAAAAAATCTAATTTCAAGGTGTCAAAGAAAAGCCATTTTCCATTTTCCTTAGCGTCCAGTCTATATGCATATAGATGTAACTCAAGTTGACCATCGAAGTATTTGAAGCCTTTGAATATTTCTAATTTACAACGACCCCTTTTATTTTATAACCTTTTACATTTTATTACGCATTTATTCCGGTACTGTACTTTTACATGGTGGTTAATTTAATTACGTTTCGTGGCGTGGGGGGTCGAGGAGGGGGACGGCTGGAAAATTACATAATTTAGAAATGTTATGGTTTCGAGCAGTGGCGCACTCAGACATTTTTTTATTCGTGAGTTCTTATTTTTTTATAAACGATTGGCTTTTGCGTTTAATTTGTTTCTAATTGTGGGGGGCTACGGCACTGGGCACGCCACTTAAAGTCCTCGTATTTATCGTATTTGTATTTTCTTTAAATAAAAAAATATATATTAATTTTAATTTTCGGTTTTATATTCAGAAAAACTTTTAGGGCTAATTTTTTTTTGATGATTGAAAGCACTAAATGAGAAATTGGGTATTTCTGGTACAAATACGGTCCTGTAACATTTAGTTAAAAATTTCTAAAAAATTAAATCGTGCTTAAAACCGAGTGTCCTAAATTTACAAACAAAAATTCAATAACACTTTTTTCAATTTAATTTTTAATGTGAAAGAGAGAAAATCAATTCAAACAAATCGAATAAAATTAAATACTATACCGGGTGTCTCTTTTAAAGTTCTACGAGCTTCTAACTCTAAACCTAATTAAAATTACAAAAAAGTACTAATACAAAAGTTTTCTTTGATTTAAACAATCTATGGGTGGTCATAAATATAAATTTTGTCCTACTTTTGGTTTAACTCAAAATATGGTTAATTTTCTCATCTCAAATAGAAAGGCATTAATTTTATTTTCAAAATTGGGCAATGCTTTCTAACAATGTATAATAATAAGTTACCATTTGGTTGATAGATAATTTTCAAGACAATTAACATATTCCTAGCTAACTTAACGCCATTTTCAGTTAAATCAAAAGTAAATCAAAATTTATATTAATTTCCAGTGATAGATCACATAAATAAAAAAAAAACTTATATACTTGTATTTTTTCTTGTGGCACTTCGGCGAAACACCTTAAAATCGAAAAAAAAATTGTTATTATTAATTAACTAAATGGCAACTTGTTATATATTTTTGAAAATTTCTATTAAGCTCTATTAAATTTTTGCAAAAAAACAATATTCTTCTTTTTAAGATAAGGTAATTAACACCATTTCTGGTCAAACCAAAACCAAAAGCAAAACTAAATTTATATTTACGCCCATCATAAATCACAAAATATAAAAAAAAACTTTTGTACTTTGTTTGAAATTTTAATTAGTAGTTCGTGGCACTTTAAATCGGACACCCGGTATATGCACACTCGGTTTAAAGCACCATTCACAATAATTAATCTACTTTCTCCAAGTGGCGAACCCAGAATTTTTCTTTGCTAACTTCTGCAATTTTTTCCAAGTTTCCCAAAATTTTGTATTTAATTTCGGAACCTTCGGGGGCGCGGCCCGTCGACTATCCCTCCGGACGCGCCACTGCTTCCAAAACGCGCGAAGATCCCAAAAAAAAATTACGAGGGTGTTCATTTAAGATTTCGAGGGAAGACGAAAGCACAGCTGAGCGAGTGTATTTTGTATGATACGGTTATATGTATGGAAATAAGAAACTGATGAAAGGCGAGAAGGATTTATACCGCCGATCTGACCACATTGAGCTTTCAGTAACTCGGCCTCGCGATGCCGCAATGCAAATTTTAGGTTTCTTCCCGAAACTAATCAATCATATTCAGATTTTCGTGTCAAATTGTAAATGTTTTCCCTTAATCCAATTCCGGCGCGATCGCGAAATAAAAAGGGGGCGCGAAAGGGTTGCTCGTCGAAACGAAATCCTCGCGAGTCAAGTTTATTTTTATTTATTTTAAACGTTGTTTATCGACGTCGTACAATTAAAATTACGCACGTTATAAACGTGTGGCGTGACTGGATTTTTATTATCAAAATTTAATTAGCATTTGTATTCTCGAAAAATATAAAAACACGGCAATATAAATTCAAAATCATAAATACGTCAGGAGTTTATTTAAGGCCAGCTGAAGTAACAATGGGGCGATGTTGGGGAATTATAAATGTTCCACCTACATTATTTTAATTTTATTCTAAAAGACACTAAATTATTACTTAGAATGCTCAGACATGTGTCACTGCGAACGCGACACGCTCAGCAACTGTTAACCAGGTGTAATTTCAATGAAAAATCCATCAGAACGCCCCCGGCTCATAAATAATTAACTTAATTAATATCTTTCTGCTCTCCTCGAAAATTTTAAATATTGCTTTTCGGGCCGAACCCAACACCTTTCTACTTAAATTAGATGAGAAAAAAATTCTTTAATGGTCCTTGTGGATTTTTAAGTTACTATCTTTTTTTATTGATATTTAGCGTTGCCATTTTTGATCGGTTTGATAAAAAAAAATAGAGTTGCATGAGTACAGGTAGCCCTCCTATAACACGGCAGAATACAATTAACTTAGAATAAGGAATAGTGAGCTATAGCACGGTTTCACATAACACGGCATTCTCTAGGAACCTATCTACCGTATTATTGGAGGATGACCTGTACCTACACATTTATTTATAACCAATTTCGATGGGAGACAAAAAAATGTTAATTGAGCTGCTTTATTTTGATCAAAGTAATTAAATCTTGTTATTACACCTGAGTAAACAATTTTTTTGATATTTTTTATTGGCTTTTTAATAATTTTATTAAGGAATATATATTTTTTAATGTTATTTTGTTTATAAAGGTCTGAGTTTAATCTTGTTAATTATTTTATTTTCTATTGAGGTAGATTTTGAATTTTTATTGTTTATAAAAATGTTTTTTACAATATGAACATTTTGGTTTTGCAAGAATACAGTTTGGCAATAGAATAATACCAAAAAATGTTTTCCCCCAAAATGTTTCAAATGAGGTCTCATTTTAATAGAAGTCGTTTTGAAATTTTTCATAAAAAATTAATCCAATATTAATTAAAATATTAATTACATATTAATAATATTAATTAAAATATTATTCACATATTAATAATATTAATAAAAATATTGTTTACATATTAATATTAATATTAATATTCAATATTTTTATAACGATAAGAAAATTTAAAAAACTTTTCTCTCATTTGTATTTCATTGAGACAAAACTTAGTTAGCTAATTGTAATCTTATTGTTTCTAATTTTTTTTCCAAAACTTTGAATTAAATCGTTTTTCATTAAGCGAATCAAAATTTAATAAAATTGGCAATGACTAATTGTATTTACAAATTAAAAAACCGCTTGAGATTATAAAAGAAAAGCACCAAAGGATGTTTTGTCTCGATTTTTTTTAAACGTCCTTTGACTTCTAACAGATTCCTAATTAGTAATCAGAAAAAGGTCCTATTGTTAATAAACAGAAATACAATTTTTATACTTATTTTTTCTCGAAACTGCTTAAATGAGATCTCATTTTTAATTTATCGGGGCGAAATTTAAATAAATAAAAAACAACTTGACTCGGCGCTTTACTAAATCAAAAAGAAAGGAGGGCAACAAAAAAGTGTTAAGCGTCGAGCGAAAGTGGAATTAGTCAAAGTTGAAATCGAAAGGGTTCGCGAAGGAAGGGACCGGCAGGGCTGCAAACAAACAACACAAATCCCTTTGTTGTTTTTTCATTTTTGTGAGAGATTAATATTTTTGGACACACTAATGGTGCACGTCAGTGACTATATATCACTTGTTTCAATCTAGAACTCGTTTTATGTTTCACCCCGTCCCTTAGTCAGAACCACCCCATTCTACACTCCGATATATGTAGTTTTTATGTGCAAAAAGTACGGAATATAATTCACAAAAAAAGTTGACATGATTTATACGTAGTTTTCTGCAAAGTGTTTTGTTACAAGTGATTTTTATGACATATAAAACGTCAATCCGAGTTCTTTATCGTTAAATTTCAGTAAATCAAGATCCAGGAAGCGGCATTGATTTCGAACTTGCAACTTTCTGCGCGACGTCTTTAACTCTTTCGGTACGGGTCGCGGAGGACCCGGAGCGCGCCGTCTCCTCGGAGATGATTAACCCGATAGAGGTTTGATTAATTATTTCTAAGGTTCGAAATCATTAAAGCGTTTGATATAAAAAAAGTCGAGCAATTTGTAAAAGAAAAACAAAGAAGAAAGCGATTTAAATTAATTACGACTCACGCTGTTTCTGTTATTTTAGCTTCGAGAACGTGGTTTGCAGCTCCGCAGGAGTCGCTTGCTCGAATGTCGATATAGAATTAATCACCGCCATCAAATGCTCTTAAGCTTCATCCTCTTTGACCCGATCACACGCCATTCTTTAATTTATAACGCACAACTTTTTATTTGTCTTTCGCCTTCCAACTTTTCGGATTAATAAAATTTCTTTCGACGCCGAAGCACTTAAATTCTCTAAATTAAAACCACACTTTTATTTTGCTCGAGAGGGGGTCCTTTTGCTTGATTTAAAATGTGGGGAAAGTTCCATCGAAAGGCTTTATATCGATTTAAATTTTTTATTTCGAGTTTTTATATTTGAGCTTTATTTGGTTCTCTTTGGTTTTCAGAAAAATTGAAAAGTTTTAAAGATACACATCTTTTCAAATTTTGATTAAAAATCGATAAGTTTGATTTTAGATTTAAATTAAATGATTTTTGATTTGTGATTTATTTTTTTTTTTTGGGTTTTCAATTGCTTTTTCTAAATTCGATTAAATTTTGGTATGTTGTTAATTCTCTTTTTTGAAATTCGGTCCTTAATGATTTAATTCAAGAAAAAAAATGTATACATTTAAATTTTGATTCAAAATTGGAACAAATATATTTTTTTTGATTTTCAACAAGTTTCTTTTCGACTTAAATAGCTCTTTTTGATTTTTAATTAGATTTTGATATATTATTAATCCTACTTTTTGATATTCGGTCTTTAAAGATTTAATTCAAGAAAAGAACATGTACTATACATTTAAATTTTGATTTAGAATTTAAAGAAATATTTTTTTGAGCTAGTTCCCTTTTGACTTATGTAGTTTTTATTTTGATTTCCAATTAAATTTTGATACATTAATAATCCTTTATTTTTATTCTGTCTTTAATGACTTAATTCAAGAAAAAAAATATACCTATACATTTAAATTTTGATTTAAAATTTTAAAAATAATTTTTTTATTTAGGTTTCAGTAAATTCTCTTTTGACTTAGAGTTTTTTTTTATTTTCAATTAATTTTGATACATTAATAATCTCTTTTTTTGAAATTCGGTCTTTAATGATTTAATTTAAGAAAAAAAATGTATACATTTACATTATGATTTAGAATTTAAAGAAATATTTTTTTATTTGATTGTCAACAAGTTTCTTTTCGACTTAACTAGCTGTTTTTGATTTTCAATTAGATTTTGATATATTATTAATCCTATTTTTTGATATTCGGTCTTTAGTGATTTAATTCCAGAAAAGAAAATGTATACATTTAAAGTAGTTTCCTTTCGACGTATGTAGTTCTTTTTGATTTTCAATTAAATTTTGATACATTAATAATTCTTTTTTTTTCATTATGTCTTTAATGACTTAATTCAAAAAAAAATATATACCTACTTATACATTTAAATTTTGATTTAAAATTATAAAAATAATTATTTTATTTAGGTTTCAATCAGTTCTTTTTTGACTTAGAGTTTTTTTTGATTTTCAATTTAATTTTGATATTAATAATCCATTTTTTTGAAATTCTGTCTTTAATGATTTAATTCAAGAAAAAAAATGTATACATTTAAATTTTCGTTTAGAATTTCAAAAATTATTCTTTATTTGGGTTTGAGCAAGTTACTTTTTGACTTAAATATTTTAATTTTCAATTAAATCTTGATAAATTAACAGCTCTATTTTCAAAAAATCCAATTTGAAAAATAAAACTTATTTCATTTTCCATTCAAAATTTTTAAAAACGAGCCCATCTTTCATTTTTAAACTATAAGCCGAAATTTACAAATTCATAACAGTTCGTTTTTGTTAAATGAAAAATTCCATCCGTTCGAATTTCGCAAAGGACCTATAAATATCTAATTTAATTCCTCGCGATGTTACAAAATTAAAATTTCTTACGTTTCCTCCCGATTAGAATTCTGCGAAATAAATATCTTACATACGCAAAAGAGAAATTAATATAAACACTCGAAAATCGAGAAGCTTTTAGCATATTTTTTTTTTGTGTGCGCGAAAGGAACGGCGCGTAATAAAATTAGTTTTCGCGAAGAAGCAATAACATAAAAGAGAATCAAGTAAAAGTTTAATTTTAACGTACAATTTTCCTCATATTTTTTTGATACAAAAAGGGAAGGGAACGCGAAAGTGGTCCAGGGGTTGCTGCTGATTTCAGACGAGATGTAGAAGGTTCAATATTAATATTCCATGCAGACTTGATATTAACTCCGCTGTATTAAAACTTTATATATAGACAGACAGGATCCTGCGCCTATATAACATTCTTTTTCCTTCGAAAAGATACAGTTTTATATTTACATGAAATATTTACGTAATAAAGTTCTCTGCTACATTTAATATCTGCGAAATTAGACCAGCGTTGATATTTTCTTTTCTCTTTATTCTTTTGTGTTTGCATTAAAATGTTATGAGCTTTCGGGCCGCGCTCGCCTCTCTTCTGCTTTTAGCAAATAATCGTCGGGGATTAATACATTTTGACTCTCTCCTTCATTTACAAGCTTCCAAATAAAGCAAAGCGCATGAAATCGAGCTTGTCAGCCGTCAAAAAAACTGATTTACAATGATGTTTTGACAGTTCTTTCAAGAGCTGGTCGCTGGACGACCAAAAGGACGTATTAGTCGATTGTAATGTTAGTTCAAAATTTATATTCGAGCATAGTATGTAATCTTTTCATTCAAGATGGTGAATATAAATTATAGTATATAAATATTGGGGAAATCACTTTAGATAGCTGAATAGAAGGATTTGAAAGACACGCAAAACCCAAGTTTACAGAAACTTCATCTATATTGATTTCCGAACGTGCCGAAGAATATTTCAAACATTTTGTCCGAAATTTCATAAACCGCTTATCTTGTATCAATATTTGTAGTTTATCACTCGACTCTGATGAAGAAAAACAACCACCGAATCCCATTTCCTAATCTTGCGCTTGCTATACGTTTTTATTTAAATTAGGGATTTATGTTTTTTTTATTTCGTCTTAAATCGAGTGCGAGGGCCGTTTCGACGACCCGTTGTGTGTGGCTGCGTTTCCCAAAAAAATGGACTGGCGTATTAAAAAAAAAAACTACCAGAAAGCTTTGCCGGTTTACGAAATTTTCTCGGTTAGTCTAGATCAGTGGTTTCCAAACTTTATGTTATTGCGTTTTTGTTAAAAGAATCGAATTCTGGCGTTTTTGGCACTATTGGCCCATTTTCCTATTTACACAGTGGATAGGTTATGGAGAAAATCGTTTAAATCGAAATGTAATTTTTTGTATGGGACACCGTGTATATTGTAGCGCTGTTATTTGTTCGACGGATCTTTAGAAACTATACAGATTTGGATTCGTCAGATTTTTTGGCTTCGGATAGATACAAAAAACCATAGGCGTGCTATTTGAAATTCTCGAGAAGAACGGGTTTGAAGAGTCCTATTTGTAATTAATTTTTTCTAATTTTAATCCATGTTTTTTTGGCAAAAAATAAAAATAATAGAATTGCTTTATATTGTTTTACGTACCCCTAGTAACTATAGCCGGTGTCATTTCCTGGCGCTCTCGCTCTAAAATAAAAATTTTCCATAAAACTAAATAAATCAAAAAAAATACCCCTTGTCTCACACAAAAAATCGTAGAGCCCTTATTTTGGATGCAATCATTACAAACGAGACGGATTCGGTATTCTGGGACTTTTTTACATAAGATACATGTAAAATAAGTACAGGGCGCAACGTAAATTTTTCGAAAATAAAAAATTGCAATTTTAGGTCCACTTTTTGGCACAATTTTGAACTTTAAAAAAATTCTAGCGCCGTTATTTGTGGACGGATCTTTAAAAACCATACAGATTCGTATTTGGCAGCCTTTTTGGCTTCGGATAGGCTTAATAAACCATAGGCGTGCTATTTCAAAGCTTTGAGAAAAACGTTTTTCTTTTTGAAAAAACATGGATTTTAACCCATGTTATTTTGGCAAAAAATGAAAAAAATAGAATTGCTTTATATTGCAGGGGGATGTTCCTACGTACCCCTAGCGACTATAGCCGGAGCCATATTTGGCGCTCTGGCTCTAAAATAAAAATTTTCGATAAAACTAAATATATTAAAAAAAATACCCTTTCACTCAAAAAAAAAATCGTAGCGCCCTTATTTTCGATGCAATCATTACGAGCGAGACGGATTCGGAATCCTGGGACTTTTTTACATAAGATACATGTAAAATAAGTACAGGGCGCAACGTAAACTTTTCGAAAATTAAAAATTGCAATTTTAGGTCCACTTGTTTGCACAATTTTAAACTTTAAAAAAATTGTAGCGCCCTTATTTGTGGACGGATCTTTAAAAACTATACAGCTTCGTATTTGTCAGATTTTTGCTGCTGATAGGGCCAAAAAACCATAGGCGTGCTATTTGAAATTCTCGAGAAAAACGGGTTCGAAGAGTCTGACTTGTAATTAATTTTTTCAAAATTTCTATTTTGAAAAATCGTAGCTCGCTTATTTCTTGACGCATTTTTAAAAGCCTTTCAGATTCTGAAAGCCCGTTTATCGGAACGTAAAATCAGCCAAAAAAATCAACAGGGCCCAACGTTAAGTCTGGGAGAAAAACGCGTTCGAAACTTTCAAAATGTAAATTTTGCTAAACTTTTTGATCTTCGAAATGTTTCAACTTGACCGTTTTTGCGAATCTCAAAATCTCCAAAATCGAGAAAAATTATATTAATAAAAAAAAATACATTTCTGTTAAACCGTTTGCGCCTTTTTTTGCACTAGTTTGCGACTCCGCAGAGATGCGCACCCCACAGTTTGGAAATCACTGTTTTAGATTTCAGTTACAGCCATCATTTTCTTTATTTTTAATTGCTTGATTTGCAAAAATTCCTGAATGGTCTCATCGATAGGTTTCGAAATTCAAAATCGAAAATATTTTCGAAAATTCAGCGCAAAGAAAACAAATCTCCGAGGCAAATCTAACGACAAAAGTTGAACGTGCGTCCTTTTCTTCTTTTTAAGTGATGATATTTTTGCAGCACTACTTGGAATATGAAAGGTAGTTAAAAATGTATAAGACTGTTGTTACTTTACCAATACTGTCAGTCGGTTAAATTATAGTTACAATAACTCAATCACGACTTAAGTTTTATTCCAGCTGTGCGGAGAATCAAAAAAATAAATTCCGGGAAGAAAAAAAGTTGCGAGTCTGCGATCGCGAAAAAAACCAATCGAGGGGACAATATAAATATTTTGTTTATGTATTCACAACAAAAATTATGTTGACAAGTAAACAAAGGCGAGATAAGTCGCGATATGCTGCGAACCTAACCCCGGCAAGTTATTGCTAACCTCTGGTCAGCTGCACAGAAGAAACCTCGAGTTCTGTTTATTCGACTTTATAAGAAAACCCATCGAAACGATTGTCATGGGCAACTGCGTACAGACGTACTACAGACTGGACGCCTTTTTGCTTTTCTTTGCGCGATGTGCATAGATTCTTAATCAAATTTCGCTGCTATTCTATATAGGCTGTCGTTGAGGGAATGCGCGACTTTTTTTCTTCGGCCCGCATTTATAGTTGTTAATGCTTCGCCACGAAAATTTATTGTTTCGGATCAATCGGAAGGCCAACCTCATTATTATTTCTTTGACTCCTTTATGCTTGTCGCTCGCGACTTTTTAAATAAATTCACTCTGTGGCTGACGGCGATTTTTTTGAAAGCTCTTGCTTGGACCTTAAGTTTTTTTTGCGCCGATTGTTTTATTCTTAATAACTTTATTTGGTTGTGTTAAAAAATTCTTGAGAATTCTTAAGGATGGTGCGAGGAACGTGGTCCATGATTATAACAACAAGCAAAATTTAGAAGAAAAAGACGAATGTGATTAACCATGCCATGCCATTGTAGATTTTGACGTCTCTAAGACGTCAAAACTGTATTCAATTTTATGTTCCGAAAAGGTTTGTTTTCAACAATAATTTTGTTAAAAGGCACAAAATTGGTGATTTGGGAATTTGGTTATTAATATAATTCTGTAATATTTAATTGCGAATTGCCCAGAGAGCAAATTAATTCTTGTAAAGTGTGCTTAAAGCCGAGTGTGCGCATTCGAGCTCAAAGTGGCACATTTCCGATCTCGGGAAAATGAAGCGCGCCGCTCCGCGTCGCGCTTCATTTGCTTCCCTCGCTCGAAAATGTGCCACTTTTCGCTCGAACGCGCACATCTTCGTATTTATTCAATTTGTTTAAATTACTTTTTGGATTTAAAAAGGAAATAGCAATGTATTCAAATAAAACGACATATGCGCAGTAACATATAGTTTGATGACCACTGGTCTAGCTATACACAAGCGCAACATAGCGCGTTGTTATATTTAATTTAGTCGCGCCAAAGAAGTATTACTTCTAACGTGCGTACATAAGCACATACACCGGTTTTTTTTACATAGAGTGAAATTCAGTTTTAAACATTTAGCAAAATTATTAAAGTAAACTCGAAGAATAAATTATTTTAAGTTTTTAGACAACTCAAATTAAATAAATTAATAACTTGGAAAATTTTTAAAATATATTTAAGAACTTTAGAAATTTTTAATTATCAATTTTTTGTATAACACAAATTGAATAAAACAAAACTTTATTCGGTAAATTTAAAAGGAAATTTTGATGAAAAATTATTATGTATTTTCAGAAAACTCAAATAGAGTAAATACAGAATTTGTGGTTTTCAAAAACTTTGAAGATCATTAATTTACGCAAATAAAATTAATATTGGAGAAAACTCAATAAATAAATTATCTTAATTGTTCAGAAATATTAAATTTCTAAAATTAAATACAGTCAAACCTCGATAGGTTGAAGTTGAAGAGAAACTAAAAATAATTCGCGTTATCAAAAATTCGAGCTATCGATATAAAAATATTTTTTAGTATATGTTTTTAAAATTTACTTATTGTTTCTTTTTCTTAATAATTTCCTAGTGTTTTCTTGCTAAAACCTAAATCTTGTGTCTTGAACAAGTTGTAATTAGGCTTCATTTATGGAATAATTCAATTTTTAAATATAAAAAATATTTATATGTTATATATTATATGCATCAAAATTTTCGAATGACTTAGGTGGGGAATGTTAAAAAAAGATTGGGAAACACTGCTCTACATATTTAAAAATATTTTAAAACTATTAATTATTTATTTTATGTTATTTGTGTATGCTCATAATAGTTAAGTTGAGCCAAATTAATAGTTTTTTTCGGACTCGTCAAATTCGGTTATTTTTGTATGTCAAGGGGTTAATGTTGATTGATTTATTTATTTTGCGACGTTTCGTCGGTGTTATTGTAACGTCCTCAGGCCTCTCGGTACGTCACCATCTAAAGTTCGCCTTGCGATCTGTGACGGTTTGCTTAAAATCGTTTAGAGTAGGTTTTACACGGGCTTATTTCAGGTTCTGAAATAAATAAAATTTTAATTGGATTCACTTTCAGTTTATACACTTTTCTTATTTTAAGGTTAAACTCATAATAGAGGTTTAAATGTGCGAAAATAAAGCACAAAGTAAACCATTTCTATAGATTTAGAAAATTGAAATAAAACTCAAATTAATTGTTGTTCTTAAATGCGATTAATAGTTTTAAATTTGTTTATTTCGAGTTTTAATTGTATGTACAGTCAGCCCAAGAAGTAATCAACACCCTAAAAACAGTACTTACCGTAATCGAGCTATTCCAAGAGACAGGTTTTAGTTAAAAATAGTGTTTGAGGAGATTTATGACGGCTTTTATAAGTACAACAAATAATTTTTTCTATTAATTATTTAAAAATAGCACGATCACTGTAGGAGGTGCTCTAGGGTGTTGATTACTTCTTAGGCTGACTGTACCTATTTAGATTGAAAATTAATTTTTAGTAATGGTTTATTTTCCATTTAATTGCGATTTATTTGAAATTTAATTTAAATTGCGTTTAAAATTTAAGGTATATATTTTTTATATTGGTTTTTTTTTTCGTTTAATACTGGACGACTATAGGTCGGGTTTTAAGTTTACACTTAGATTATTTTTTTCGCACATTTAAGCCGTTTAATTGGAGTTTATTGCAAAATTATTGGAATTAGTCGGGGATTATCAGATTTACCGTGTGTTAGCAATCTATACTTCTAAATATACGTACAAATTAAACTATATTTTTTTTACAATAATGTACACTTTAATGCTCACTGATGTATTTTCAAAATCGGATTTTGGGAATACACGAACTGAACGTATTGTTGATAAATTATTGATTATTATTTATTTGCAATAAGGTAAGAGACCCAATACCCGATCACTTGTAGTCTTCTTCGTATATTTATTAAAATAATTTAAAAAATTACTACATACAATAATAATAATAAACTATTTCTGAAGTTAAAATTAACGTTTATGTTTTTTAATAAGTTATTTTAACAATTCAATAAGGTAAATATTATTTTTATGTTATTAATACTGTATAAAGGTGTGATCTAGTATTGGTAACATTTTTTTTGTGTGGAATTAGTACTCGATCAACCACGATTGCTAATAAAATATCAAAATGTACAATGGCACATGAAATGAGTGACGTTTCTCGAACGACATTGTATGTTATTATTTCTTTTTCTCAATTATTTTGAAATATTAATTTTACCAAGTGCATTTTTTATTTGTTACTTGAAATTTTATTAATTTTGTCTATAGAAAGCCTTACTAATAAACAAAATAATAATTTTAATAATTTAGAAGTAATTTTATAGCTTTATTTCTTTCAACATGAAAAAAAAAGTGATCGGTTAATGGGTCTCTTACTTTAATAATTTTTTTAATAATTTACTGGAAGTGTATATTATTTTATATTGATTTAGGAGTGTAGATTGTTTGAGTACAATGGATTTGTTAATAGCAAGACTAAATTTAGATGGCAATTTAAATTTAAATTTAAAAAACGTCGCAAAAATGAATAAATAAATCAATATTGAACACATTGGTTTGTTTACTCTTAATTTTTATTATTGTCCTGAAGGATAATTAA
This sequence comes from Sinopyrophorus schimmeli, assembly GCA_036325965.1. Taxonomy (NCBI): domain Eukaryota; kingdom Metazoa; phylum Arthropoda; class Insecta; order Coleoptera; family Elateridae; genus Sinopyrophorus; species Sinopyrophorus schimmeli. Next base: position 809,230 of record JARFIZ010000395.1, read on the forward strand.
AGTCAAAAGTAATAAAATGCAGAAATTTGGTTCTTTCATGATTTTCTTCTGGAATAATAAGCATAAACAAATAAAACTAACTTATATAAATTAAAAAAAAAACTCTTAACCTTCCGTGTACGAGGTGGGGTATAACTAAGTGACCAATTTTTTTCTTGTTAAAACGGGATGCTTGGTAATCGTGCTTAAAACCGAGTGTGCACATTCGAGCTCAAAGTGGCACATTCCGATCTCGGGAAAATGAAGCGCGCCGCTCCGCGTCGCGCTTCATTTGCCTCCCTCGCTCGGAAATGTGCCACTTTTCGCTCGAACGCGCACATCCTCGTATTAATCGAATTTTGTTAATTATACTTTCTTTCTAATCTACAAATTTAATTTAAATTTTGATTATATGGTCGAAAAACGTATTTTTACCATAGCAAATGAGTGGGAGCGAGCGAAAAGATACGACAAATGCATAAGTACGAGTGAGAGGGAATGATAAAAATTATATATTAATTTTTCGTTACCAAAATGATTGCGAATCGTGCTTAAAACCGAGTGTGCACATTCGAGCTCAAAGTGGCACATTCCGATCTCGGGAAAATGAAGCGCGCCGCTCCGCGTCGCGCTTCATTTGCCTCCCTCGCTCGGAAATGTGCCACTTTTCGCTCGAACGCGCACATCCTCGTATTAATCGAATTTTGTTAATTATACTTTCTTTCTAATCTACAAATTTAATTTAAATTTTGATTATATGGTCGAAAAACGTATTTTTACCATAGCAAATGAGTGGGAGCGAGCGAAAAGATACGACAAATGCATAAGTACGAGTGAGAGGGAATGATAAAAATTATATATTAATTTTTCGTTACCAAAATGATTGCGAATCGTGCTTAAAACCGAGTGTGCACATTCGAGCTCAAAGTGGCACATTCCGATCTCGGGAAAATGAAGCGCGCCGCTCCGCGTCGCGCTTCATTTGCCTCCCTCGCTCGGAAATGTGCCACTTTTCGCTCGAATGCGCACATCCTCGTATTTATTACATTCCTATAATTTACATAAGCTCCTTCAAATCAAAAGTTTTAATTTAATTTAGTAAATATCGATTTTATATTTGAAAAACGTATTTATCATAGCAATGAGTGGAAGGGAGCGAGAAAATACAATGTGTTTTACTTAAACCTATTCATTATTGGTTATTAAAATATATTTCTTATTATTTAACTGTCATAAAATACAATTTTGTGAATTTTATTTTCGGGGTATGCCAAACCCCATCTAGTATGGCATGTGACATTTAGTCACCTAGTATGCGGAGGGTTAAATGGAGGTTGCGATCCACATAAACAAATTTCTACAGACTTCTTCTTTTTCTTCACTTTATCTTCACGTTTTTCTAAATTTAATTTTTATTTTAATTCAACGTTTTTAGAGTTACATTACAAACTAAATTACCACAAAAATACTTTATTGTACAATTTTTGCTTATCCACAATCATTTTTACTTCATCTTCAGACCAAAATTTAAAAATAAACAAGCGGATCACATTTGTTCATCATTAACTAATAAATAATTGTTGCAAATAATTATATCGCTAACACGAATGTTAAATTTTTTAAATCGAGCACCAAAAACGATAAGTTCGCATTAATTTACAAAATTCCCAATCGGATTCGCAACGCAAAAAAATGACCAAGTTCGAAGTACAATCCTTATCTACTCAAACAAGAAAACTGCGTTTTCTTTTCACCGAAAGCACCCCTTTCTAAAATTTAAATTATGCACCACAATTAAAGCGGGCCAGCACGTCCCTCCTCGCCTTTCCCCGACCCAAAAACGCCGAAAACTTCGCCGAACAACTACATTCCCATAATTATATTTCTCATTTTAAAAGGAGCCAAACAAAGGATCCTTAAATTTTCATCCCGTTCCTTTTATTACCGGGGATTAGCGGGATAATTTGTTTTTTTTTCCTCCTCCTCCTCTCCCCGTTGTTATTAAATTGGGAAATTCTTTTTTCCGTAATTAAAGCCGAAAACGGAGGAGGGCGGAGGGGCGGGAGCGCGCACAAAGCAGAAGAAGAAGAAAAAAAACATTCCGGGCATTTTGTGATACAAATGAGCGCCTTTGTTTGCTTAATGTAAAGATATTCCGGTCACATTTAAAAATATAATGCATGCAGAGCAATGTTATCGACGTCGATGCGAGCGCCTGCGTCGAAAACGACCTCTTCGACGCCCCATAGGACTAAAAGCTCACTACCAGCTCGTTGGTTGCCCAAAAAGGACTTTTGGCTTTCGCCTGGCTCGATTTTTTTGCTCTTCCCGATTTTTGATTAGGGGCTTTTCTTCTTCTGCACTTTCTTCAATTAATTGCAGGTCACAGATTTAGAGTCGTAGGGCGTTTTTTTCTTTTCAGACGAACGTAGAGAAAAAAAATATAGAGAGAAAGAATTAAATAGAGTCGATTGTGTCTGAGTGAGTATTGATTGCATTTCCAGTTTGGTTTAAAATTAAATTCGAAATTTAAGGGTCTGCGAAACTTTGTTTTTCGGTGTCACCTCGTCGTTTCTTTATTTAATTATCAAACAGTGGGAGAGCGCGTAAAATTGCCGCCGTAGGTAATCCAATTTTGAAGTTAAGGTCCGCGCCATCAATTACAGAAAAACCGGTCACGTTCTGCGGAGGCGCAATATTTTCTGGTATCGAAAACAAAAGCTCGTATAAGGACGTTTTCCCAGATACATTTTTCATGTAAATGGTGTCTCATATCGCATAAAGCAATCGTTTACAATACATAAATCCGACGAAATCAAAGCTGGCTGGTGTGGGCATCGCTCGTTTAGTTAAGCTCACCTCCCAGGGACCATATGTCCGGGGGAAAAGCTCAGCAGAAAAAAAAGCGCTCCTCGTGCGAGCGCCCATCGTTCACGTGACGCCCGAACAAATCCGCCGTTCTCGCGGATCGAAATGACGAGGCCGGATGCGGCATTAATTAGAGGATTTTCGAGGCCATCCGCCAATAATGTTGGGCATCTGTAGCAATTCCGGATTCTGCAGGCCAGTAGCAAGACACTGCAATCAAGAACGCCGATTGGACGTGCAACTTCAAACCGAGATACAGTCTTGTTCTAATTACACAATCAAGGCTTCCCATTGGAAACTTCCCCTTTTGTAGGGCGTTTTCCGCTCTGCTTTAATTACTGGACGGTTTTATTCTCTTTACGCGCGCGGAAACTCAGCCAATCCGCGAGCTTAATGAAAAGCTCTAATCAAAAATTTTCCTCGCGCTTTCCAAAAAACGATTTGCATAGCACTGCAAATCCATGCGTGCTATCTTAGCACTTCTATGTGTGTTATTTTTATTTCGTCACTTTTAACGCGTTTATTTATTAACACACTTGTGATGTGTTATTTCAAAGCACTTACGGGTGTTAATTTACACATCAAAATAAATCAACTTAGAGCACATTTGTCTGTGTTATTTAATAACACAGAGAGGTGTGTAATGGCATAACTTTATAAAATCTATTGGTATGAAATCAAATTAATTAACACCCAATTAACTATTTTTTAATTCAGTACTCAAATGCATCATAATTTGTATCAAAATCATCAAAATTTGTTAAGATGGTGTGTTGTTTTGATATGTAGAAACACAATGTGTTAACACCTTAATGGTTTACACTTCACCAAGACGCATTAACAATTAACACCCATGAGATGTGTAAATATATGGATTCAATTGTGTTTCTATCATCAAACGTGTTGTTTTTACACATCTCACCATGACAACGCAGAAGTGCTAATATAACACATCTCCAATTGTTAACATTTTTGGATTTGCAGCGCGATTCGGTGGTTGTTTTAAATTCGGATTTTTTTTGCACTTATCAAAGACCGGTAACATAAAACTTGATAGCAAACAAACCATTACGGTTTAATGGAATCAATCAAAAACTAACAGATTTGGAAACAATTAAATTGAAGGTAAACGTTTTAATAGCAAGTCAACAAAGACGAAAAATGAGCCCCAGAATTAAAGCGTGAGCGAAAAAAAGATCCTTGACACGCGGTGTATCATTTGGGCTGGCGCGACGTTATAATTTTTTCCTCGTCGATTTCCGAACTAATGGGGTCGGATCTCTTTCAAGTAAATTCGAAATTTAATTTCGGCGAACAAAGAAGCGCCAAAACTTATAAATGTTTTCTAAGCTTTACGATTTGCTTCTTTTCTGCGCTCTTCACACTTGCAATGGCTACTTTGTCGTATAAATTCGCAAGTGTCTATAAAATTATACTTTCATGAATCCGCTGAATTTATTAAAAACAGGATTTTTCTGTGTATTCTTTAATTCCCGAACATTCTTCCACACATAAAGCTTAACTTGTTGCTCGATTTTTAATTTCGGTCCTTGCCCGATGGTCTGGGTGGAAGGGCTTTAAATTTGGAGCTTTTGATGTTGGACGAGATACGTAAAAGACTCTGCCCAAAAGGAATTGTGTTAATAATTTTATTTGTTTCTTTAGCTTAAGTTTTGAGCGGGTGGTTGTTATTTTTTTTTGTGATAGTTTCGTAAATTTAATATTGATTTTGTGAGTTGTACTCAAAAAATGACTTGTTTTGATCAAAATATTTTAACTTCAAAGCCTAATCGGTATTTGATTTAGAAATTTTCAGTGTAACAAGTGGCTTAAGTTGTTTCTTCGGTCACTGAAACAAAAAATTAAGGATGGCCACAGTTGGTACTAATTTTGACTTGGTTGGTACAAGTTCAAATCAAAATCAACTCAATTTTTGCAAATTAATAACTTTTTTCTTATTAATATCTCTACTTTATGTTTTTTCTTCTTCTTACGCCTTTTGTAGGGGCAGAGTCGGGCGATTTAAATGCAAGAAATTAATTCAATTGCGCTTTTATTTCAAAATTGATTTAAAAAAAAAATTTTAAACGGTTTTGAAAACAAAAATACTTTTCCTGATGTAGTTGCTTTGGATAAGTGGGTCATCTGTCTCAATTAATTTCACTTTTAATTTTTTCAAAATTAGTTTAGAAATCTTCACTTCTTTCGATGGAACTCTTCTGGACATTTGGTACTTCTGGTTTAGTTGTTTTTTGGAATTAATCTGAGGAAAATTAGAACGATCGAACAGGTAGAAAATTGACCGTTTCAATTTTTGATTCAAAACGCTCAAATTACTTCTGGTCTTGAGCAAACGTGGTCCACGTCAGCGGTCCCAAACTTTTAAGGCTACGTAACGCTCAAGCACTTCCTGCAACCCCACGTCAAATTAAAAAACATGTGTGAGAAAATTTGATGAACGTTAAACGTGAAGAATGGAACCGTTTAACTATTTTATTGATTTAATGATAAATTTGCGGCACCCACATTGGGAACCGCTGGTCCTACATCGTTTGGCGCATTTTCAATCGGGAACGAAGAGAAAATGAGAATCAAATCGAAGAAATAATGAGTATGGATAGTTTGCATCAGGAAAGAAGAAGAAGAAGAGGGAGCTGTGTCAATCAAGCGAAGTTAGTTTCGCGATAAGAGAAATCAATCATCAATGGGAAACAAGTAATGAGTGAGCGGATGATTTCCAATTCTAAACGGAATTCCAATCTAAGGCTGACAGGCTGCGAGAGGACAGGACATCTTCGGATCGATTGGAAGCAGCCGCGGCATCGCATTCCTTCAGCCTGGCCGCTCGAAATGTTAATATATTCTGAAGAGTTTAATTTAGCACATAGCTCTCGCGGGCGGCGTCCGGCGGGGATGAAACCCCGCATCCGATATTCTGTCCGCGTCCTCTTTCGACCATTGTGGACACAGGAATATATTAAAAGTAGATTCGGATTGTTGACGTTTCGTGCGCTCCGATTCCGTCCGGCCTCGGTTTAAGCAGATCAAAGATGATGGAGGAGGCAAAGTCGCCGTCGGTGCGGCGGAATTAATCGAGAGAAAGTGCGACTGTTTGCTTAGCGTTGACCGTCATTAGTCAGGGGTGCAGATTAGGCTTTGGTCCATGTCCAGCGGTAATGATGCGTGTATTTGCAGTGTTTGGTTAGCGCGTATTTGTATGTATAACATATGTAGAACGGTCGCCCGAGTGGACATTTGCTTAACCGGCGCGATATATCAAGGGATTTACTGCCGAGATGGAAATGGCCACCCACCCCAAACACTCAGGGATGAAACCTTCATTCTTTCCTCTAACGCAATCTTGCTTACTTTATTTTCTTTTTTTATCGATCCCCAAAGCAAACCTTAATTACTCTTTTACGTAGGAATATACACGTCTAACCCCTTTTACGCTCTCAAGCCCCCGAAGCCAATTGGGCGCATTTAATATTTCATAGTCGTGCACCCTCTTTTTTCTACGTTTAATAATCTTAAAGTTTAATCGCGCATCGATCGAAACGAATTTTTATAGTATTTCGTTGCGTCCTTGTTAATTATCTTATTGCTATTGATGTATTTCGTTTTTTCTTGTTTTTTTTTTCAAATTTATTTCTGTTGAACGTAATTTATTATGCAATTTTTAGTTGCAGAAGGGGTGGGTTAGAATTTCGCTCGCGTTTTTTGCTTTATTTTTTGGAAATTATCGAAAGGCACAATGTCAAATTTTAATATTGTATAGGTATTAATATTACATATTACATATTACATATTACATATTACATATTACATATTACATATTACATATTACATATTACATATTACATTTTACATTTTACATTTTACATTTTACATATTACATATTACATATTACATATTACATATTACATATTACATATTACATATTACATATTACATATTACATATTACATTTTACATTTTACATTTTACATATTACATATTACATATTACATTTTACATTTTACATTTTACATATTACATATTACATATTACACATTACACATTACACATTACACATTACATATTAATTATTAAATACAGTGAAAACTTGTTTTTTTTTAATAAATTGATCATTGTAAATCGTGGGGAAAAGCCGAGTGTGCACATTCGAGCTCAAAGTGGCACATTCCGATCTCGGGAAAATGAAGCGCGCCGCTCCGCGTCGCGCTTCATTTGCCTCCCTCGCTCGGAAATGTGCCACTTTTCGCTCGAATGCGCACATCTTCGTGTTAATTGGATTGGACTATAGTAATAACATATCCTTCAAATCCAGATTTTCTATTCGGAAAAAGTTTTCGCTTGAAAGTGCACATACTCCTTAACAATTGAATTTGCCTATCTTATTCTTCTGTCTTACAAATAATATTAATTAAATCAAACTGAACTAAATGTGCCACTTCTCGCTTTTCTTTTAATTAAAAATTACAATAGGGTATTTTTTACCAAAAACCACATTTCTAATTTAGTACTTTTAAACTACACTAGATGGGAGATTTCATCGTACATGAAAAAAAAATATTTTGACTTTTTCCGTATTTTGACTCTTATTTCCCAACCTCTTTTTTAACATACCCCACCCAGGTCATTCTAAAATTTTGATGCACCCCCTATGTAACATATAAATATTTTTTTATATTTAAAAATTGAATTAATCCATAAATGAAGTCTAATTACAACAATGTATACAAAATGTGCCTTAAAACTAATTTGTTTATAATTTTTACAAAAGTGAAAATTACTCAAAAATATTTGGAGACATTAATTTTGACATTTTGACTTCAGCAATCTGCAAAAGATGATATAAAAATCGACTAGTTGATTTTTAGTGGCCCACTTCAGAAAATTTGACTCATACAATTTTAATTAAACATTCGAAAGTACACCTGAAAATATTTTTATCAAGCTCGCTACAATTAGGCGTGCGGAAGAGCGCCATGATAACTTTTCAAAAGAATAAAATATCTAACCGTTTTCAAACCAAAAATAGATCTAATTTATTCGACTTTTAATTTTTTGAATTGAAGAATAAAATAATAATAATATAGGTAAATCCAATAAATACGAGGATGTGCGCATTCGAGCGAAAAGTGGCACATTTCCGAGCGAGGGAGGCAAATGAAGCGCGACGCGGAGCGGCGCGCTTCATTTTCCCGAGATCGGAAATGTGCCACTTTGAGCTCGAATGTGCGCACTCGGTTTTAAGCACGATTACGAAGCATCTCGTTTTAACAAGAAAAAACTGTTAGGTATATGTTTACAAAAAATAACTTAGGTCCGGATGATTGAGGTTTTACTGTATTACATATTTTTTTTATTTTCAAATATTTCACATTTTAGGTTATCAATCATTTATTTTTCAATCAAAGAGCTTTTCAGTTATCAACAATTTCTGCGCGACATTTCCATGGCGATCGCTCGCACATTTTCCGAATTCTTTCGGCCCGCGAAACGATTTAAACAAAATACCGCACAGTTTCTGCAAAAATGTTAATTCCCTTATAAACAACTTATTCAGCTCGAATAAAGATCGCAGTTTTAGTTGGATATGCAAATGCGAACAGATAAAAAATGTGCAAAATCCTCTTTTCAATGTTTTTTATGACTTGTTTGTTTACATCTTCATCCCCATAAGCTTTTATGATTTTTATTAGTGCATTAATAGATATAAAGATCGCCTAACTTTCATGTTATCGTAGAAAACAAAATTTGCGTCGAGTTTTACTTTCGATAACTGTTCATCCAGAAAATTGACAATAAAGTCTTATGAGATCAAAAGTTTTCTTTTAGAATTTTGATCGCATTACTAAAAAAAAAAAAAGAGGAAACGGTTGTTGTTCGGGTTTACTTCGTCTCCTACTTACGTCTATTTTTCTTCCATTTATTTAGTAATACTTTAAATATCGTTATAAGTTTTATTGGTGGACTGACTACTAATCTATTTTTTTCCCGGGCAAAAGGTTTTCCGAAAGGAATAAGTTTCGTTCACAAAATTCGTCCAAAAATGGATTGGAGGCAATTGCAAAATCAATTTTGTCATAATGGCGCAGTCACTTTAGACTGTGAGCTCGCAAAAAGTTCGGGCAGCTATTATTATTTTTTTAATAACTTCGTTTCGTTCATTTAAAAAGTTTCCGAAGAGTCCTGATTGCTTCAGAGTCGGTCAAAAGAATCGGAAATTTTGTTTTCGGTAGAAATGGGATCTATTGTTCAATTTTCGTTTGCAAACCATAGAATTTAACCAAAAAAAAATTAATTTTAATTTTCTCGAGCAAATTTCTATTGAAGAAACTTTAGAGGTTTACAGGTTTACCAACTTATTAATAAAATTATTGCAAGTAGTGTCCGTCTATGGGAGGTTTTACTGTATTTAAAACTGTCGAAAGCGTGTCCAAAGCCCGTAGTTTCACCCTATATAATAGTTTTTGCCCTATATACAAATAATTTGCTTATACTCATTATATCAATTTGTCAATATGTTAATAACACTTCATTTTGCACTTATTTTTGGACAAAATTTAGAAAAAGGGCAAAATATTAAATTGGGAAACTTCTAATGTGATTTCTGGTGTAAATACGTTCCTGCAATTTCAGATATTGATTTCCATTCTTCCTAAATATCATTTTAAAAAATGAGGACGTGCTGCCTTCGGCAGAATTCTGATGATGAATTTTTAAATCTTTGGGTGAGCATTACCAAATTTACAAATAAACCAAAAAAACTATTTTTGGACCATTGCCCCCGGATATTTCTGCGAAGCGAACGAGAACTTATTTTCAACAATTCAAAACCATGATATCGACAGAATAAAATAAATTTGTCGAAATTTTCGCTTAGGTACTTGGTCCTCTGAAGTGATTGGGCTGTAAAAAAATTAATTAAAGTTTTTTAAACAGTATCTTTTGTGGCTTTTTCGTGGGGGCGGCGAACGTTTTCGAGATCGCTTCGGACGCAGGGGTTGATCAGCTTCGGAGGATTAATTTTCACCTGTGAAGGCAAAAAAACAATCAACCCAGAATCGATCGGGTCGGAAAAAGTCGATTTCCGCCTTCTCGAAATTTTCTTTCGTTCTCCGCCGCCGCCGCCGCACAAAACCGATTCTTTCTCGCGATCCATTAAAATTATTCGAGAGAGCTTGGTATATATGATATAGTTAACGTTAGGGGATGAAAATATACAAAATTATCGGGGCTAAAATGAGATAGAGCTAGGGCGGTTCCTTTGAGCGGGGGCGGTTACAATATGGCGGAAAACATCCCTCCACTTTTTCCCTTCCATTTTCCCCCTGTGCCATGCACTAAGAATTATAATTGCATATCATATGTATGTGAGGCTGAATGAGTGCGAAACGTCCCGGAGTCCATATTTCACCGTCCTAAACGGACTGCGGGCGACTCCGGGAGCTGCGACCTTTCAACCCTTAGAAACCCTCCAATTTATTGTATTAATTACCATCTAATTACGCGCTTATTTATGGGCGAATCGACTTTTATTTTATATATCCACACACACACACACACACAGAGACGCGGTCGCCTCGTTATTTATTGCCGAACTTTTTTCCACCCCCCCAAAAAAAAGTCGACCCAAAATCATCATGTTCACAATTAAACGCAATTCGAGCATAAAGGCCGCCCCCCAAAAAATAATGCCGAGCTTTTATTAATTATTCCACGTAGCCGAATTAAGAACGCGATCCCAAGGAGAAGAAGAAGAAAAGGAGCAAAGCATGCATGGACGTGGGGGCGCACAGAAGAATCGTAGAAATGAGTCTGGGGGCTCGGGAGCGAGAACAAAAAACTAATTCCGGCGAGGGAGCGAAAGAGAAAAAATATTTATAATTCCGGAGTGGAAACAGAAACGAAGGCAAAGAACGGCGAGCCGGGAGCGAAGAGGGAGGCGACATATGAATCCCGGGGGACCGAGAGGGATGAACGTTTTAATTGTGCGCCTGTAGGAGAAGGACGACACGTGGTGCAAGTCTTGCATATATGATGATATAGACAAAGGAATTGTAATATCTCTGCAGATAGCCGCCCTCTATCTTAGGCAGAAGCGAGAATAAACAAGAAGAACGTAATTTAGAGCGTTTATGCAGATGGTCGTCGATATTTCCCTTCTTTTTTAAGTGTGCATTACGACGTATTACAAGACTTAAATAAAAAGGATTATTGGAGAGATAGGAGGACGTAATTTAAATATAGTGCGTACCACAAAGACCTAAACTTTATGACCGACATAAATTTTATAACTCTTATACAGGTTTGATTCGAACAACTAAATGTCCTTCGGTTATGTTAATTTTTTTTTGACCCCCCCAACGGACGTTATGAACATTTTTTTGCGACGCGCCCGATCGCTTTATTAAATCTTTCGGCTCCTATTAATTTCTTCGAGCGAAAAAAAGGAAAAGTTAATTCGATAGAGATAGTTTTTCTAATGGGCGAACGGCCGAAAAGAAGTCGAAGGATCGGGGAGGAAAAAGTTTAAATTAAAATTTATGGGGAAAGTTTTTAGGATTAATATGATTTTTTTGATGGAGTTTAAATGTCTCTGGTTATTTGTATGAATAAAATTTAAGGGCGGCTTTAAAGTAGTTTAATATCTACACACACCAATAAGGATTGAATTTAATAACTGTGTAGGTCTTTAGTTGATTTTTTTATGCTGCGAGCGTTAAAAAAATTTTTATTGGGGGTGCGAGCGTAAGAAATTTATGTGCGCGCAATAATAGATTTGGTTCTTGGGAAAAAAAATTATTAGGCGTTTAAAATTGTTTTTAATTCGGTTTTTTGGGAAATTTGATTTTGTCGAAATTAAATTTTTTTAGGCTTTGTATTTTAATGAATAGAAATTTAATTGTTTTTGATTTAAGAAGAAAAGATGGAGTTAGACGAATTTTGGCCTTACATTGTATTGAATCAATTTGTTTGGTTTTTAATTTAAATATTTGGGTTTTTTTAAATTTAAAAAAAAGTATGTAAATTAATTTTTATTCAAAATAAATTTGAGAATTAATAATACTTAAATTTTTTTTGTGTCACTCATTCAATATATATTTTAAATATAATTAATATATTATTATATATATATTATATGTAATATTCGCGAACATTTCGCGAACATATTCGCGAACAGTTTGCAAACATGTTCGCGAATATGTTTGCGAATATGTTTGCGAATACGTTTGCGAACATGTTTGCGAATACGTTCGCGAACATGTTCGCGAATATGTTCGCAAACATGTTCGCGAACATATTCGTTTTGCCACAGACATTAAAATCCATTAATTAAATTAATTATTTTTCTTTTAATGGAGTATTTAATATATTTTGAAAAATCCTAAAATGGATTAATATTTAATTAAGACGAATTTTGCTTTTATATTATATTGAATCAATTTGTTTGGTTTTTAATTTATACTTTTGGGTTTTTTTAAATTAAAAAAAAAATATCGAAATTAATTTTTACTCAAAATAAATCTGAGAATTAATAATACTTAATTTTTTTTTGTGTCACTTATTCAATATATATTTTAACTATATATATTATGAATATATTTAATATATTATATGTTTTATATATTAATTATATTTAAATTGTTTTTTAATTAATTTTTTTTAGTTTAAACTGTTGTGTTTTAAATTTAACAAAATCAAAAAAAAATTGTATGTGATTTAAAGAAAAAAAACAAAATCGACTGTTCTGCCACAGACATTAAAATCCATTAATTAAATTAATTAATTTATTTTAATGGATTACCTAATAAATTTGAAAAAAATCAAAATGGATTTATAAAACGCCAACCATACAAAATTTTGATATCTTTACCGAGCACAAATTTCTAAAGTGAATTAATTAAGCCACATTAATCGAAATAAATTCTTCTGGGCCACACTAATCGATTGACATTTTTGACCACAACTCAAGCAACCGTCGAAGACCCGTAAATAAAAATCTGTCATTCTTCGGGCCGAGGTCAGAGGTATTCCGAATGTTAATACGCCATAAAGGAATGCATAATAAAAATTGATGTGATACTTCGGGAATGGCTTAAACAAAGCAGAACTGGTTTGGCGCACATTCAATTGCGAAGTTGTAAAGACAAAGTGAAGAGTTCTTCTTACGGGTACGATATTAGGATCGAGACAAAAAGATTAAACGAGGCTATTACGGGAGAATATGTCGAGGTATTAATATTTTTCCGGTTATGAAATATGAGCGGGCACGCGTTCACTTGTGACAGGTGCCGAAAGGGGCGACAGAGACTACTGATAAATTGAAGTGGACCGAACGAGGACCACGCTAGAAGCTAAAAAAGGAGCAGAGCGAAATTCCGTTCACGTTTCGCTAAAATATACCCCGTTTGACAATAACATGCGAGCGCCCTTTCGCCGCCCTTCCGCGCGCGAAACGCGCCTCTCCGCTGCTCCTCCAAAATAGTGGCACCTCTCTATGATAGCTGAACAAAAAATAAAAAATTAAATTATATTTTCGGTGTGTCAGCTATGTTATTAAGTGGCGGGCGGCCATCTTTGTTTTTCTGACTAGTTTTGATGTATGATGTAAAACTGTACGGGCCTTAAAGTCTCTTCGAGCAAAACTGTCAAATTAATCAACATTCTTACGACCCTTCCACTCAACGTTATTAGATATCGTTGACGTTAAAAACTCTTCTTCTGCAAATGGAATACGTGCCGCACTTATTATACTTTCTTAAACAAACCTACAAAACGTAAACATCTCGCCCATTTTGATAAACTGCTCCTTTAGCACAAGTTCCACTACAAATTTTTCTAAATAACGCCGAAAAAGTTTAACAAATTACTTCGTCTTTCTAACCGTTTCCCATCTGCGACGTTCAAAAATAAACAACCCACTCTTCGACTTTTATCTTTCAAAAAAAAGCGTCTGGCACTATTTAAATAATGTGGCTCCGAGATCAGAAGAGAAAAATTAATTGTTAATGCTTTGGATCGATGATTAATTGTACGGGGCGTCGGACGAATAGGTACTGAAACTTAACTGGGCGATACCTGATACCAAAGTGAACTATAAAAGTTTGTACGGAATATAGAGAATTTTCAAAAAAAATTATTTTAGGTTTACAGTTAATGGCAACGCAGCATCGTCTCTATAAGCTCTTCAAAAAGTGTGACGTCGCTTAGTACGGGCTTTATTGCTAATTTATTTTATGGTTTAGATAATATATTTCGGAATAAATGTATGGAACTTTACTATTACAGGTTGTTTGGAATTAAATTCGCCCGTTTGCAAATCAAATTTGCCCTTTTCCCAATCAAGTAGTTTTACATATATATTATATTTTAAAAAACGCGAAAACATCGTCAAAGAGGTTTTTAAAAAGTTTAATGCCAGAAATGTGTTAGCTGGTCCTTTGAAAAGTAAAAATTTGGTAAGGGGTGAATTTCATTTGCAAAATGGCGAATTTATTTTGAAAAACCTTTTTAAGCATCGTATGTTACCCGTGAAGTGATTATGAGACATTGTTGTCAAGCCTACATCCCTTATTTCAATGCTTTGATATGGGATTTCTATGGATTTCTTGATTTTTCAAAATGGGAATTTTTGTTATATATTTCTTTAATGGCATCGTCATAACAAACTTTGACACACATTTTCAAAATATTCCACATAATGTATTTATTATACATTTTTAAATTGAAGTTTAAGATACCTACTGTAGCTTAAAAATATTACACATAAAAGCAATTTAATTGGGGTATATATTAGTTAAGTTTAGGGTCATTTAGAACTGGTTTAAGTTGCAGTACTTATTCGTCTGGAGAACTTGGTACTGACACCTTGCAAAGCAGATCTGTTTTAATAGATCTAACGTTTTACCTCTCATCAAAAACACTAAATCTCGGTTTTTTGAAAATTTAAAGTATCAAAATTATACATGATTTATTAAAATTGTATTGATTTCATTGAATTTAACATACAGTCGAACCTCGATAAGCCGAATTTTTGATAGCTCAAACCTGTTTCTCTAGGACTTGCCTATTTCAACGTTAATATTTTTATATCGATAACTCGAATTATTTTTGTTTTCCTTCAACTTCGACTTATCGAGGTTTGACTGTATTTCTGCCTATTACTATGTGAAAACTATTGTAGAATAAAGCTACGGTCACACACAATCAAAATATTTAGTTAGCCGTTCAAGAAAGTAAATTAATTATTGTGAATTGTGCTTAAAACCGAGTGCGCACATTCGAGCTCAAAGTGGCACATTCCGATCTCGGGAAAATGAAGCGCGCCGCTCCGCGTCGCGCTTCATTTGCTTCCCTCGCTCGGAAATGTGCCACTTTTCGCTCGAATGCGCGCATCTTTGCATTCCCTGGATTTGTTTACATACATATTTTTTTAAATTAAATCCAATTTTTGATAACTCGAATTATTTTTAGTTTCCCTTCTACTTATCGAGGTTCGACTGTATTTCTGCCTATTACTATGTGAAAACTATTGTAGAATAAAACTACGGTCACACACAATCAAAATATTCAGTTAGCCGTTCGAGAAAGTAAATTAATTATTGTGAATCGTGCTCAAAACCGAGTGCGCACATTCGAGCTCAAAGTGGCACATTCCCGATCTCGGGAAAATGAAGCGCGCCGCTCCGCGTCGCGCTTCATTTGCCTCCCTCGCTCGGAAATGTGCCACTTTTCGCTCGAATGCGCGCATCTTTGCATTCCCTGGATTTGTTTACATACATATTTTTTTTAAATTAAATCCAATTTTTGATAACTCAAATTATTTTTAGTTTCCCTTCAACTTCGACTTATCGAGGTTCGACTGTATATGGGTAATTCTCAGATAACTGTGATTTTTTATGTCCAGTATTTTATTTATCATCCAACATAGTTTTTCCTTATTAAGAAGTAATTAATATCATAAATTTGATCATTTTCTTCAACCTACATTAGATATTAGAACATAAATGGGCTTAGATTATTTATAACTTACGAAAATATACTGGAAATGTCAGTACCGTGGCATGTCCGATTCTCATTTTTCAAACTAAATGTAAAAATTTCCATTGATATTCGTTTTGTAATTTAAAAGTTACTTCTCATAACTTAAGTCTAATATATACTCCATTAAATTATTTTGCAATTATACGAAAATAATGTTTGGTAAAAAAAATAATCGTCTTTGATTTATGTCCGGGAATTTTATTCAATTTTTAAGTTTGTAATATTTGCCGCCTAATCGCCATCTTAATTTAGTTTCATCCACTCCTTCTGGCAGCATTTTCAGGAAGGACTATTTGTGCAACGTTTACAACTGTGTATTTATTTTGAAGTTTCAAAAATATAATTAAAGTAATTTGTTTTATTTTGAAAAAGCTGAGTCATAAAATTACATGTCAGTACCGTGGTATTGAAATTTACGGTTATCAATACGACGTTTGAATTCATTATAGTAAATTTTAAATACTTTTACGTAAACAATCGAAATTATTTAAGAAATTATTTTATTTATCCGCATTATAAAGTTAGGCCATTTATAAATTCAAATGTCAGTACCGTGGATGTCTGTATCATGGCAAAAATAAGAAATAACTTTTTAATTTATTTTTTCCTTAATGTTTTAACTTATTTCCGTATTTATTTGTTATAGTATTGTTAAAACTTTTGGACAGAATAACAATTGAATGTAAATTTTGCAGAAAAACAAAAAAAAACTGGCGCTCAACAAGTAGCAACAAAGGACTTTCTAAATCGTGGTCTAGCAGAATTTTGGTCAAGTATTAATTTACCAGACCAATTCTATTCAAAAGAAGATAAAAAACAGAAGTTTTGACGTTTAATTTTTTCTTATACCTTATATAGAAAATTTATCATTTCATTAAATATTTTGAGGGTAGTCTGGCAAACAGTTGTGTCAAGAATAGGGGCGCCAGACTTAAATTTTTATATTCTACTGATCGAAACTTCTTCGAATAGTAAAACATTGTACTTATGTCTTATACATCATTTTACAAAAATTAGGAAAAAATTAGAAAAAACAGTTGGACAAGTTACAGATCGCCGGACAGTTGGTTTATTTTTTGTCGAATATCTAAAAAGTAATAAAGTCCATTTTGTACTTATTCTGGTTCACCACCCTTTTAACGGTCGCCGCTTGGACTATTATATGTCAGTACCGTGGCATTAAAATTTTCAAATTTTGTCATAGTTTTCGCTTCGTTGTAGTTGTAGTAGAACTACAGCACAGGCTTAGTTCTGTGTATAATTGGAGACAGAAAACACCCAAAACACGCGTTTTAAAACATTTTTAATTTAAAAAAAATTTTAGTAATAAAAATCACAGTTATCTAGGAATCGCCCATATGCAAAAAGATATGAATTCAAATCATTTTCCTATTGCTATAACTTTTGCTCTTAATTAATTTTTTTTTTTTTTTGATTTAGCCAAAATTGAAAGTCAAGGTCCGTACGTCGGGAGCTGCCCTAAAAAAACGTTTCCCCACGACCCGGAACGTGGCGAAGAGGACAGGGGGGGCATACTTGCTCGAAATTAGACTAAACAGAAATGAGAAAAGACGCAAAAGAAGCACTTGAAGGAAGCAGGTCGTATAGCAATTGGTATTCAGAACTTCGGCGCTCCAAATTCGATTCCTCATACACACACACACACACACACGTACTCTAAAATGAGATGCAGAGAAAAATCATCAAAGGCACAAAGCTTAATACTTCCTTCCCGCAACAAAAGAAGCGGCACATCGGCTTTGCGTTTTTCAATAAGCTCGCTTCGGGGTCGGCGAGGCGCTACGCAAATTCGAGGACTCGACTAAAATAAACACAGGATATAAGACGTACAACATGATAGCCTTCACTAAGGAAATTTCAAAATCAATTTCGTGAAAATTCTCCTTTTGTGTGTATTTCGAAAAATTTTATTCGGGGCGAAGGGCGACGCGGCCCCCCAACGATTTTAAAAACAGACATCGTCCGCAGAGAGAGAGAAAAGGAAAAAGAAGGACCTTATAAAATTTTAAGGGGTAAATCAGCCTGTCACGTAATTTTTCCAAGAGGAATAAAACGCATAGGTATATGGGCCTTTACATTTTCAGAAATACATATCAAAGTAATACGTTTTCCAATTTGCGAAATTGAGTCGAGTGGGGCAACAGACATCAATGTCCTAAATGGCACGTGTGGCATGCATATATATTTGTATGTAAATACTCTCAGCCAAGAGGAGACACAGGTGTGAGATATGTCAACCGCAAGATATAGGGTCTGTTTTATGCGGTCGCATTAGACGCCCAGGATATTAGCTGAAAGCTATGGAAAAAGAAGCTAATGCCTTTTTCGCTCCGCGCGCACACACTAACACAAAAGTAATTATTGTTAGAGCCCTTTCACATATCAGCTCGCTCCAAAGATCTTTTATTATTAAACTAAAATAACGTCTTTTTGTTGCTCGGACGCAAAAAGGCGGCGCGGCACGCCCCAAACGCAATTACTAGGGAAAAAAAAAGAAAATTTAATTTCTTAAATGACCACAAGCCCAAATAAGATTGCCTTTCTTCGACTTTTTTTTGAGAAGCAAACACCACTAAGAATTTTGATTAAAAATAATTACTTTGGAGGGTGGTATATAATAATTTTATGTCACCATTTTTTTTCTTTTAAAAATTTTAGAAACGGTGGGCCAAAAGAACCTACGTCGATTAAATTTTTAACAATTTTTAACGAATTAAAGGCGAATCGGGCGTGCGTGATTTATTTTGGTTAATTTCGATTTACTTTAAATTTTTTTTGGAGAACTAATTTGCGGTTTTTTGGTTTTTGGTAAATTTGAGAACGACACAAAAATTAATTGAAAGTTATTCGTGGAGGCACTTTTGATTGCGAGTTGTTTAACGATGCATTTTTATCAAAGAGATGTAGAAATGGGGGCTAATGCTGCTTCTGACTAAAATAAACATAAATATCAATTATTTAATTATTATTAAGGCAATTTGCAATACATAAGTATATATAATTTAATAGCATTTCTGCGACTTAAAAAAATGCATTGTTAAATTTCACCGTCGTTGGTCGACAAGGGCATATCGTCAGCGACTGCACGTTCTCGGCAATCGTAACGCATCTACGGTAAATAACGGCGCTCGCTATGAGTACCCTAAAATGGTCGGCTTGTGCGGTCACTAACGATACGTTATTGTTGGTAAAATCAACGAATTTTTATCAAAAAGGCATTCTTACTAAAATAAATTTAAGTACAGTAGCGTTCGCTTATAACGATCCTCAAGCAACCGGCAAAAACAGTTCGCTATAAGCGAAGCTTGCAATAAACGATAAATATCAGAAATAGGTTCTTAACCTCTTGACATACAATGACGTCTGGGAGACGACAATCATTTGGGGTGTCATTGTAGATTTTGACGTCTCTAAGACGTCTTCGAATAAATAGAAAAAAAAAAGAGGCAAAGGAAAAAATGTTTTAAAAAGTCTAAAAAATGTTTAGTTGCTCTATATCAGTGTTTCCCAACGCTCCACATGGAGCAATTTAAATGTTTACGGGGGTAATATCATTATTCAAGGCAACAATTTGAAAACGCACTTGATTTTTAGTTTATGTTTTGAAAATTTACTTATTGTTTTTTTTTTCTTAATAATTTCCTAGTGATTTCTTGCTAAAACCTAAATCTTGTGTCTTGAACAAGTTGTAATTGGGCTGCATTTATAGAATAATTCAATTTTTAAATATAAATATATATTTATATGTTACATAGGGGGCCTACAAAATTTTAGAATGACTTAGGTGGGGAATGTTAAAAAAAGGTTGGGAAATACTGCTCTACATATTTTAAAATGTTTATGTTATTTGTGTATGCTCATAACAGTTAAGTTAAGAGAAATTAATTTTTTTTTCGGACTCATCAAATTCGGCTTTTTTTGTATGTCAAGGGGTTAAGTAGCTATGGGGTAAAAACACGGTTTTTGGGCACTTTGCAATTTTCTAGTGACTTTAATTAATTTTTAAATGTAATCAAATGGCATGAACTTAGTAAAATAATTGTTAACTACCCCCACAAAGTTATTAATTAGACGTCTTGTAATTCGATCATTTAAAAAATAATGTAATTACCTAAAATTACATACTTTCACGGTTTTTGAACACTTTAAGCTATTTAAAAAAAACATTTGTGGACAGGGATAAATACCAGTTTTGGACACAAACAATTAAAATATAAGCCAATCACGAAATGATTAATCATAAATTAATTTAACTATATTATTTTCAATAATATTAAGAAAACATATACAACATAACTTTAAATACATTCAAAATTGCTTCATAACCAAAAAAAATCATTATTTTATTGATTTTGTAATTTTTAATTTTTTGTTAAAAAAAAGAGATCCTTCCATGTTACTCAAACATATTTTTCGCACACTTGCTATAGCAATTTTTTTTTTATTCCAAATATATCGAAAGAAAGTACAAAATGTCCACAAATGGTATAGTGGCCAAGACCGGTGTTTCTATCCTACAATATATTTCTTATATCGTTCTTCATCTTTTTCTTCCCCATCATCATTAATGTGAATTAATTTTCAAAGAACTGTGTGCCATAGTTTGTTATCAATAACCAAATTTTAATATTATAAATTACACAGGCCTGCAAATTTAAGCTCATGACGTCCTCTTTAGTATCCGATAACTGATTCTGGGGTATTTTGATACGATGAAGATAAATATGAACTTAGTTTTTTTCCATCACCCACAAAAAACACGCTTTCTCACAGAACAAATTTATATTTAAAAAAGTACTTGCTTTCTAACTTTGAAAACTATTAAAATATAATTAGAAGACATTGTTAAGCCACAATGCGTATTAATTTTCTTCGTGGAATCTGTCCTTTTTTTTCCAAAGCTTCTGCTGTGCGATTTTCTTTTAAATTTCTTGTTTGGATTGTCGCGCTTCAGTAACCAACAATAGTCCGCCATCATGGTAGAATTCCATCTCCCTCGATACCCACCTTCAAGTTTTTTTAAATCTTGGTGAAACCTTTCGCCTTGATCTTCGCTAACGGCTCCTAGATTTTCTGGAAAATATTTAATGTGCAAATTCAGAAAATAAATCTTAATGCTCATATTACAGCCCATTAGACCCAAATTTGATATCATTTTGCCTACTATTTCTTTATGGTCGGAGTGTTTATTGTTTCCTAAAAAGTTTTTCACCACTTCCTTAAAAGATTTCCACCCTTGTAACTTCAACATCATCGAGTTTTTCGTCAAACGGTCAAAAGGGCAGAAAAATACCTTTTCCTGGTGTGGAAACCAATAAAAACTCCTACTATAGTAGTCAAAATGATAACAAATTTGGGTCTAACGGGCTGCAATATGAGCAACAAAACTTCTTTTCCAGAATTCGCCCATTGAATACGTACCAGAAAATCTAGGAACCGTTGGTGAAGAACAAGGCCAAAGGTTTTACCAAGATTTCCAAAAACTTCAAGACAGGTATCAAGAAAAATGAAAGTTCACCATGATGGTAGATTATTGTTGGTTGCTGAAGTGCGCCAATCCAAACGGAAATTTCAGAGATAATCGCACAACAGAAGCTTTTGGAAAAAAAGAACCAGATTCCACAAACTAATTAATATGTATTGTGAGCTCGACAATGTCTTGTATTACTATTTTAATAGTTTTCACAGATAGAAAGCAGGTACTTTTTTAAATATATATTTCTTTCTGTGTAAAAACGTACTTTTCTCAAATTTCTATCTGCAGCTTTTCCAAAAAATTTGGAGGTGATGGAGCAAAATTGAGTTCACATTTGCAATACCCCAGAATCAGTTTTCAAGTTCTAGAGAGGACGTCATGACCTTAAATTTGCACGCCTGTGTTATTGCTCGCTACTTGACATTATTTTGAGCTTTAAGCTCTGCTCCCTTTTGAGCTTTTAATTTAAAGCAAATGATATCGATTCTGCTCAAAGTCAAACGAGAAAAGCTCTCTCGCGTACGTGGATCAAACTAAGAAATTAATTAGCGGCCACAAAAGAAGTAAAAAGCACGGTTTGCTATCGAGAAGAAGCGAACTATGCACAGAATTCCCAATCAAGTTTAATTATCATCTCCGACGATAAGTTAAACTTGTATTGATTCGTTTCCGGTGCAAAGCAAGGTTCAGCAACAAATTGTTCTCCATTCGAGCTTAATTCGATTCCGGTTCCGGAGTTTCAACTACCTACACTGTTAACTTGCGACCCCTCTACATTTTCCGCGGTCGTATTAATACGCTTCGGTCATTACAAAGGGATGAAGCTCGCCCATAAGGCTTTTCATGTAAAGTTAATCACCAAAGCATGGATAACCACAATTGATATTGCGAATGTTTGTTTTTCCCTTCCGTTTTTCTCTTTCTGACTTTTTTTTTGTGTGTGTGTGCGCGAGCCCAAATCGCCGGATCTTCCTTATTACCCGGAATCGCATTAAAGAGCTTCGTCAAAGAAAATTCTAATTAAAGTTCTGGGGGGGTGGGGCGGGCGGCTGCGGCTGGGGGAATGGACGAGAGGAATTTTCGGACTGGCTTGCCCCGAGTGTACCGGACACGGGCCACTCGAGTGGACACGCTAAAACAGATTGCCTAATCAATTCCTTGTGTCCGAACCGAGTCTGATCAATCTAAATTAATCCCCGCCGCCCATTCCGGGCGCCGCTGAGCGCCCCCACGTCCCTTTAAATGTTCCCGTTAAAAAAGCTCCGACGAGTTTAACTTCTCCAACTGAAATAACACGAACTAAAGACAATTTGCTGCCACTACTAAACTTCGAAATTATTTTTCTTTTCTTCTTCCTCCTTTTTTTTTTTTTTCTCTTCTTGGTGGAAGCGCGAAAGGGACGAGGTCTTGCCGTGGTGTGGCACTCCGTCTGGATTATTTTAAATTTATTTTATGGGATTTTGAGATGTTTCGAATGCTTACGAGGGCAATAACTTGTTAAATGTTGAACTTAAATTGCTGCACACACCAAGATTTGATGATTATTGGGAAAGTTTGCATGTACTTCGCCGATATTGATGAGCTTTGTGCAAGTTTTGAGACAAGAGCGTAGTTGGACAGCTGCAATATGCTTTTGAAACTTTATTTGTGCCTTTTTTTTATTGTGTTGTACTCACTTCGGCGGTTCACAATTTTTTTGGCGTTGCGGAGCGCGCAATCGGCTTTTGAGCTTGTGGGCTTGCTTTAGAATACAGGCGAATCTCGCTTTACGCGACCCAATTGAGCGTGCGAGCCGAAATTGAACTGCACAAAATCTAAACTATTATTTTTGAATTTATTAACACTAGATTTACGGGCGTTGATTTTTTACCTATTTTTACTGAAGTGAGCCACTTTGAGTCATACAACAAAATTGAAGTTTGCTGCAAAAAAAAAACAGTTCCAACTAAATTGAAATAAAAGATTTATTATTAAAAACTTCATTGAAAAAACATTTTTTACATATAAACTCTGTTTTTGAAATACATTTTCCGCAAACAGAAATAACCCTCGCTTTTTTTTTGCTATAGGTATATAGCAATAAAATTTTAAATGAGTCAAATTGGCTCAGTCCGTAAATCTAATGTTAAATACATACAGTCGAACCTCGATAAGTCGAAATTTTGATACCTCGAATTATTTTTAGTTTCCCTTCAACTTCGACTTATCGAGGTTCGACTGTATTTTAAAAAGTCGAGGGGCGGCTTCTTGCTTAAAGGGCATTGCAATGTGTTTTTTCTTGTGTGTAAAAAACAAAATTAAAATAAGGGATTTTGATCTGAATTAAAGCACAATCTCAATTTTTTCTAATTGTGCTTTTCCAATTCGTTATTATGTTTTTTTGTGAAAATTTGATTTTTAAGCGCGGTGTGGCGGTAGTCAAGTGACCGATTTTTTCGTACCAGAATAGAGTACGGTTTCGTCGCTCCTTTCTGCACACGTGTGGAAATTGCGTACGTTTGCTCTTCTCTCATCCATTTTTCCTCTTCCGGCTTTTAAAACAATTTGAATAAAATCAGTAATCAGCGTTTTAAATTAAAAATTTCTTCCTTGGAACATTTTATTTAATTTTTCTCTTGTGAAAAATTAAATTTTCGATTATTATGTAGGATGTTTCTTTCAAAACACATTTCCGCAGCGAAATTTACAAAAAATATTGTTACGGTACGCAGAATACACATACTCGTCTGTCGACTCGTATGTGTACTCTGCGTACTCGACCCCGAATTGAATGCGTCATAAGCTTGGCCTCTTCTCGTCAAATCCAACCTTGCGAAATTCCTCAATTTACGCTTATGTGTCGAAAATGTATCTTAACCGTCTTTTGCTTTAAAAAAGCTTTGTATTAATTTTTTTAATGCCTAAAAGACCTATTAATGTATTAAAAATATAAATTAAACGCATAAAGACTTGGTTTCTAGTTGCGATTTGAAAAAGTAGACGTTTTGAAAATTCTCCATTCTTTTATTGGCCAGTGCCAAAGTGCAATGGAAAATTACTAAGTCGCTTATTGACGACCGCTGGAATTAAACGGTTAAATTCAAAAACGCACTTTTTAATATAGAGAAACAACCCTTAGTGTTTTATGTCGTATTCGAAGATTTTATTGATCCATATCAAACTAAAAAGGACGTAATTTGACTTCGAAACATTTCCACCCTTGGCCAATTAAAAATTTTCAAATTAAACCAGCAACAACAACTTGGGCATTCTTAAGCAACGACAACATAAGATCGAAACGCTTCGTTTCCGTAATGGCTTATAAAAAAAGTCGTCCAAATTTTAATAATAAAAAATTGTTGCGGTATCTTTAATTCTGTTGTTATCAGACGGAATATAAATGCGCTTATAAAAACATGGACGATCTTCGTTGTTTTACTTTTGTCAGCATTTCCTCGTACTTTATTGCCTTTTTCCTTTTTCGCCCTAAAAAAAAAACTGGCCAAGCTTTTTTCGTTATTGCTCGCGGTACGACTTTATCTCAAATAATTCGGTACAGTCGGAGGTGCTTTGTTATTTCGAAATTTTCTTTCTAAACTAATTAATATATTAAAAAATTCTCAAATAAAAATTTTATTGTATTGCGCGATTAGTAAAAATCGATTTTATGTTCGAAAAACGTTTTTACCATAGCAATGAGTGGAAGGGAGCGAAAAGATACGCCAATCTCATTAGTGCGAGTGAGAGGGAACGATTGAATTTATTTAATCGATTTTTCGCCCAATTTATTGGCCTAAATTATTGTGAACGGTGCTTAAAACCGAGTGTGCGCATTCGAGCTCAAAGTGGCACATTCCGATCTCGGGAAAATGAAGCGCGCCGCTCCGCGTCGCCCTTCATTTGCTTCCCTCGCTCGGAAATGTGCCACTTTTCGCTCGAATGCGCACATCCTTGCATTTATTGAATTTTTCTACTTTATTCTTCGCTCTTTCAAATCATAAATTTAAATTTAGCTTAGCAAAAATCGATTTTATGTTCGAAAAACGTTTTTACCATAGCAATGAGTGGAAGGGAGCGAAAAGATACGCCAATTTGATTAGTGCGAGTGAGAGGGAATGATTAAACTTATTTAATCGATTTTTTGCCTAATTTATTGGCCTAAATTATTGTGAACGGTGCTTATAACCGAGTGTGCACATTCGAGCTCAAAGTGGCACATTCCGATCTCGGAAAATGAAGCGCGCCGCTCCGCGTCGCGCTTCATTTGCCTCCCTCGCTCGGAAATGTGCCACTTTTCGCTCGAATGCGCACATCCTTGCATTTATTGAATTTTTCTACTTTATTCATCGCTCTTTCGAATAATACATTTAAATTTAGCTTAGCAAAAATCGATTTTATGTTCGAAAAACGTTTTTACCATAGCAATGAGTGGAAGGGAGCGAAAAGATACGCCAATCTCATTAGTGCGAGTGAGAAGGAACGATTGAATTTATTTAATCGATTTTTCGCCCAATTTATCGGTCTAAATTATTGTGAACGGTGCTTAAAACCGAGTGTGCGCATTCGAGCTCAAAGTGGCACATTCCGATCTCGGGAAAATGAAGCGCGCCGCTCCGCGTCGCGCTTCATTTGCCTCCCTCGCTCGGAAATGTGCCACTTTTCGCTCGAATGCGCACATCCTTGCATTTATTGAATTTTTCTACTTTATTCATCGCTCTTTCGAATCATACATTTAAATTTAGCTTAGCAAAAATCGATTTTATGTTCGAAAAACGTTTTTACCATAGCAATGAGTGGAGGGGAGCGAAAAGATACGCCAATTTCATTAGTGCGAGTGAGAGGGAATGATTAAACTTATTTAATCGATTTTTTGCTTAATTTATTGGCGTAAATTATTGTGAACGGTGCTTAAAACCGAGTGTGTACATTCGAGCTCAAAGTGGCACATTTCGATCTCGGGAAAATGAAGCGCGCCGCTCCGCGTCGCGCTTATTTGCCTCCCTCGCTCGGAAATGTGCCACTTTTCGCTCGAATGCGCACATCTTCGTATTTATTACATTAATATAATTTACCATAAATTCCTTCAAATCAAAAATTTTAATTTAATTTAATCAATATCGATTTTATATTCGAAAACCATATTTACTATAGGAATGAGTGGAAGGGAGCGAGAAGATACAATGTGTTTTACTTAAACCTATTCATTATTAATTATTAAAATATATTTCTTATCATTGAACTGCCATAAAGTACAATTTTGTGCATTTTATTTCACTTTATTTTCGGGGTATGACAAACCCCACCTAGTATGGCATGTGACATTTAGTCACCTAGTATGCGGAAGGTTAAATACATTCAAAATTGCTTGATGACCAAAAAAAATCATTATTTTATTGATTTTGTAATTACTCACGGTACAGTCGAAGATACAGTGGAACCTCGATAAGTCGAAGTCGAAGGGAAACTAAAAATAATTCGAGTCATCAAAAATTCGAGTTATCGATATAAAA
The DNA here is from genome assembly GCA_036325965.1 of Sinopyrophorus schimmeli. NCBI lineage: Eukaryota > Metazoa > Arthropoda > Insecta > Coleoptera > Elateridae > Sinopyrophorus > Sinopyrophorus schimmeli. The sequence continues at coordinate 836,119 of JARFIZ010000395.1, forward strand.
ATATTAATATTGAAATAGGCAAGTCCTAGCGAAACAGGTTCCAGTTATCAAAAATTCGACTTATCGAGGTTCGACTGTACTTTGTTTTTTCGAAATCTTCTTTCTCAACTAATTTAATTTTAATTATTATAATAAAAAATTCTACATTAAAAATTTTATTGTACCGCGCGATTTTGCTGAAAAATTCAATTTTGGGAAATCGTTTTTTACTTCAATTTTTGCCGGCCGCTAACTAAAAAAATTTCGGCCTTTTCGGCAACCGTGCACGTGCGCCTTCTCGGGTCACCTCGAACGGAAGCCGACAGTCGAATTATAACCAGTCGATACGCGAAGAAGAGCAAAAGGCCATTAAAGTCGCAGTTAATGGGGTTTTTTGCAGAAGCAGCAAATTCGACGCTTCGCATCTCGAACACCCCTTATTATTATACGTGGACGGCGCGAAAGGTGCAGCCGCGTATTATGCGACCCTCGTGCAAAAAAACTAAGCAAAAATGGTCCGGCAATTCGTAGTCTATCCCTGCAGCTCTTCATTCATCCCTGCGGGCCGTCGAAGTCGTAAACTGGCCGCTCCCGCCCCTCCGCCGCCCTACCCCCTACGAAAACATCGCGCCACTGTTAGTTTTTTAAGGGGTTTTCGTTCCCGATCAAATTTCGCCGAGGGTCGCCGAAACTATAACTTTAAAAAATATTACAATGTTCTCGCGCGCCTCGCCTCCCCGCCTAACCCCCTCGTCCCGCGCGCGGGTCGCCCGCATATTTTCTCATTTCTTAAAAAGCGGCGATAACATCATCCCCTTTTTCGAGTATCCTAAACTAACTATCCTGCGCGCACCCTAAGATTATTATAAGAAAACGCTGCGACTAAATGGGTGTCTGTCCGTTCAACAAGGGCTACCCAACCAGGAATGATATCGTCCCTTTTTCGCTCACGACGAAATCCCGCATTCTTTTTCTGTCGCACCCGCGCGCTTTATATATTATCGTAGAGGGGGGTCAATTGCTGAAAAACCTTTTTTCGTCTTTCATACAAAATTCAAGCCATTTCTCTCGATTATTGCGCCACCGTCTGACTTTATTCGCGACTTACGTTTTCCCTTTTTTAAATTCGCACGACGCGCTTGGCCTTTTTGGCTTCGCGACGTTACAATTACGACGCCCGCCGAAAAAAAAACAATTAAGACCTCGCGCGCGCTTTTCTAATAAATTAAGGGCTCGAAAGGATTGGGCCGGCACACGGGGCTGTTTTAGAGCGCGAAAAGGGGAGAAAAACGCGGAAATATAATTTGAAAAGAGAAAAAAGCAGTGGAGAGAGGTCTGAACTGGAAGCGGACACGTTTTGCTCGTTCGCCCGCTCTTGTATTAGACAAGCTTAATTCTTCTACAAAACAAAGCCCCGGTAGATACATTTCTACCCCAGATTATGCCGTTATATATTTCCCCGCAGAAGAAAAGCGTGTGTAGATATAATATATAGGAGGTTGTCACGTGCATTATTTATATTACGCAATATTCCGTACGAGGATTGCCAACTTAATGACATTGTTAAGTTTGCCCGAGCAATTTTTTAGGTTTGTTTTTCTTTTGTGCAACTGCTAAAAAATACCATATAAGAAAATACATTAATATGTGCCCATGAGTCTTCCCGCCTCCCTCCTCCCTCCTCCTTCGCCCCGATCTTTCTGCTTTTTTCGTTTGGGTTATTTAATCTTTTTATGGCTTTTCTTATTCCGTTTTGGATTTCTAATAATGAAATTATTTTTGACGGGCATTTAAATAGGGACCTTTGTCTCGATTATTTAATTTTCGAAATGACGCGAGGTGTTTGTTTTTATCGGTTTATTTGGATTTTAGTTGGGGGCGGTAATTAAAAAGACAAGAATTTAACGAGGTGTCGAATTTTCCAAATTTAGGGGTAGGTTGTTCGATTTAATTTAAGTACATCTTGGGTCAATATTAAATTTCTTCGATTAAGTTGTTAAAATTAATTTTTAAATGTTTTTAATTTAGTGGTTGTGGTCGAAATTATTTTTTTGGAAATTAAGGGTCGTAGAAATTTGTTCTGTTGAAAAAGTATCACAATATTTTTTTTAGTTTTGATAATAAATTTTAATTTGAATTAGTTTAACCCAAGCGAATGAAGACAATACACCTATACCTCGCTATACGGCCGCTCTTTATACGGCATTTCGCTATAACGGCCCTCTTCAATTAAGGCACGTTTTCGATTTACGGCCAAACATGTTTCGCTATAACGGCAAAAAATTTTTTGATGTTATATCTACATGTTGCTAATCTTGCGCATGAATTTGTATTAGAATAATTGATTCCTTATACGGCTTTTCGCTTTGCGGCCAAGTTTCGTGGAACGTATCTAGGCCGTTAAGCGAGGTATGGGTGTACTATGGAAATAAAAAATTGTATAAATATTTTTTTAATTATTAACGGTTTTTCTAATCACCAAAACGAAACAATTTTTTTATTAAAAATTACGAAGGGTAAGGTAAACCGCCCAGTATTTGAGCCCCTACCAGTGAATGACTGTTACGAAAAATAGTGTTTATAACAATTAAACAAATCAATTTATATTTATGATATATTTATTTATGAAATCTTGTGCCTTCATTTTTTTTAAGTGAAAGAAATGAAGGTAATAATAAAATGGATAGCTATGATAATTAAATGTATAATTAATGCAGTTTACAAGTTTTCAAAATAATGTTGAAACTTTGATAACAAAACTACGCGAAGGTACAATAAATTAAAAAAAAATTATGAATTATCGCGTTTTTAATGGGCAAAGTCATTAATCAGTCATTCACTGGTCTATACTCCGGTCAATATTGGCACGGAAAGGTCACTCACCAAACTTTTTATTTTGCAAAGTTTATAATCAAATTGCGAAAAGATTTTTATTAATTCATAAACAAAAATAGTTCCTCATTTGGACTGTAACGGTTGTTTTGGGGTTCATTAATTTGTTTACTATTTTTTGTATCAAAATAGTTCTCGTTGCAACAAATTGGTCATTTACTGGGCGTTTTACCCTACATCTTTTTGTTTAGAGTAATAATTAAAATAATTTTGCTCTAAAATTTAAATGTTGTTGATTTGAAAAGACACAAAACTTTTATTTCTCGTTTTCAATTAAAAATTGGGTTTTCAAAATATATCAATCAAATTATGCTTAACGAATTATTATTTGTGGTAATATTCTGAACTCGAAAAACTTTAGTTTTACAAAATTTTTAATAATAGAACACGAATGTAATTAAAATTATTTTTCTGATTGTTCTTATTTTAATAATCGCTTCGAACATTATTTTCGACTTTAACATGGGCATATCGAAATTTATTCCAAATTGATAAGTGCAGAAATGCGAGGTCAAAAATTTCGACCGGTCGAATTTACATAAACTGATAACACACATGGGTTTTATGCTTGCAAAATTTTCCTTTTGTCTATAGTCTGCTTTCGTGCAGTAAACACCTGTGTTCCAGTGCCAATTGTGCTAATTAAAACAATATTTCTAAAGCCTAATTAAAATGAATTGTGCATCGGTTAACTACGCAAGAAAATCCTCGAGAAAATGGTACAGTGAAAACTCGGTTATCCGGACTGATTAATGTTGCAGCTCATCTGGATAATTGAAAAAAACAAATTAACCTTGTTAGGTATTTATTTACAAAAAAAAACGAAAAAAATAAGTATTAATTATAAAATCAACAGTAAAAAATACCAAAAAGAACCATAAAATGTTTAGGTAAAATTAAAAATAAATTGATCATTGTTAATTGTGGGGAAAAGCGGAGTGTGCGCATTCGAGCTCAAAGTGGCACATTCCGCTCTCGGGAAAATGAAGCGCGCCGCTCCGCGTCGCGCTTCATTTGCCTCCCTCGCTCGGAAATGTGCCACTTTTCGCTCGAATGCGCACATCTTCGTATTAATTGGATTCGACTATATTAATAACAAATTCTTAAAATCCAGATTTTCTATTCGGAAAAAGTTTTCGCTTGAAAGCGCACATACTCCTTAATAATTTAATTTGCCTATCTTATTCTTCTCCCTTACAAATAATATTAATTAAATCAAACTGAACTAAATGTACCACTTCTGGCTTTTCTTTTAATTAAAAATTACAATAGGGTATTTTTAGCAAAAACCACATTTCTAATTTAGTAAGGGAGTGTACCCGGGTATGAGACGGGTTTTGTTTATGAGCCAAAATTTTTTACTGGTTAAATAAAGTCGGATGTTCTATTCATTGTTGGAAAGGTAATGAAAATACACAACTTTTATTCGCAGAAAGTTTTGTGATTCCATTAACATGCAAAATTTTATGACCAATTTTTTAAGTGACAGTTTTTTGACAAGAAAAAAATTTGTATCTAGGTATGAGATTTTTAGTGGCCCACTTCAGAAAATTTGACTCATAAAATTTTGATTAATCAAAAACGCGAATTATTAAACATTCGAAAGTACACCGGAAAATATTTTTATTAAAGAATAAAATATCTAACCTTTTTCAAACAAAAAATAGATCTAATTTATTCGACTTTAAATTTTTTGAATTGAAGAATAAAATAATAATATAGGCAAATCCGATAAATACAAGGATGTGCGCGTTCGAGCGAAAAGTGGCACATTTCCGAGCGAGGGAGGCAAATGAAGCGCGACGCGGAGCGGCGCGCTTCATTTTCCCGAGATCGGAATGTGCCACTTTGAGCTCGAATGCGCACACTCGGTTTTAAGCACGATTACGAAGTGCCCCGTTTTAACAGGAAAAAACGAACGCGGTTGACAATCCAGATAATCGCGAATCCGTATAACTGAGGTCCGGATAATCGAGGTTTTACTGTACATTTAATTTTTTTTGATAATAATTTTTTAATTCGCGTTGTCGTTTAAGTTCTAACACCACGTAAGCTATTTTTTGGCGGATTGGGCATTGTATGTCAAAAAATTCGAGCTCATACAATTTTTTTCTAAAAACGAACGCTCTTTATTCAATAAATCTATTATTAAGTGTACAAAAATAATAAAATGGTATTGTAATGGTGTCTATGTAAAATTATGCAGTTTTTTCGCTTTTCTGAAAAGTTACTTTTTTTGACATACGGGGTGTTAGAACTTAAACGTCAGAGCCTTTAAAAATATTGAACGTATTTTATTTTTCGTGGGCTGTATGTGACCCCCCAAAAAATAAAACGCCGACCAGTAACACAATCGAACAACCTCTTACACTTCAAACAATTAAAATTACCAACAAATAAGAATACCACTTATTTTACATGTACCAACGAATTTTTTCCAAGTGCTCTCCTCTAAAGTTATCGTCGTCTCGTTCCAGTCGCTTTTTTAGAGCAATCAATAGCGCGGCCCTTATTCTCCAATTTAAAACTTCAGAAGCCCAATTAAGAAATGCGGCGACGCCCGAAAGTGGCGTCTCGCAGTGCACCGTGCCGCTTTTCGCCTCAAAATTCGCCTTTTTCTTTGCGAATTAAGAAAAATCGCAAAAAATTTACGTGCAAGGGTGTTCTCATTAGAAATGTCTTCTGCGAGGCGAAGCAGTGGCGCAGTATCCATTTTGTAGATGCAAGGTGGGGTAGACTTGGGGTAAAAACGACGGCGGCGGCGCGTGGCGTCCGGACCGCCCTTCATCGCCGCCGCTAATCAGCCCCTCGTGCGACACTTCGCGTTATCGATCTTATCAGCCTCCGTATTCTTTAAATGTACTCTCTAAATGTAATAATTAAGGCCCTAATTGTCGCGCTAATGAATTCATTAGCGGGCGTCGTTTAATACGATTTTAACACGCAGAATCGCCTTCTTTACTTTTTTCGCGTTTTCTTCTTCGTCTTTGCGCCACGATTATCGCGACTTTGGTCATGTTTTTTTGGGATCAAAGAGCGTTGCCATTTGGACCCGAAATTAAATTAATTTTTGGACGCAATGGGGGCGAAATAGTTCGTTATTTTGAAAGTTTGGAAAAACTCGCGTGGACTTTTTGAGAACTGATGTGAATTAACGCCGAAGAGCATTTGAATCGAATTTCTTATAAAAATATCGCAAATTGTAAGAATTCCTCGCACGTAAAGTCAAGTATTATTATTTGTTAAAGGAATTTGTCAACCAATGCGCAAACATTCGTTGTGTCACATACACAAATATGCACTTCATTTCCTGGAACCACAATCCCTTCGGTACGTTGCGATTCGAAATCAAATATTTTAAGTTCCCTTTTTTTCTTTTTTCGAGCGGGGGCCGCGAAAAAAAGCCCGAAAAGCGACCGAAAAACGCAAACAACCGAAAGACCGGCTCGCACCTTTCACGAAGTCGAAGAGCGCGTGGGGGACGAAAGGGCGAGGCGCGACCGGAGCCCTCGCAACCTCAAAAACGGCCCCGACTGTTTAATCTCGAGTTAAAAAGCGAACTAACCTATTCCAACCCGGAAGCATCAGAAATCGAAATTATCGATTGATGCCCCACACCGGCGATCGAAACCTCACAATAAAATCGGGCATTCATAAAAAATATCGCCCTTCGTTTTTTTTTGCACCCTTAAAACGCTCCCTGGGTTTTTTTCACCCTCGACGCATCCGGAATGTTTTTTGTGCGGCAGCTGCGAAATAAAACTCGCTCTTCGAAGGTCGTTCGTTATTAATTGCGGTCATTAAAATTGTTTTTTTAATTAACGGCGAGCGATTAATAATTTTCGGACCACGCTTTATTACGGGTCTTATTTCGTCTCAGACTTTGCAAAAATGCGAGCGAAAGAACGCGCGCCGGGAATAAGATTTTTTAGAAGGTTTTTTCAGAATGCAAATCTAGTATTTTTTTACCCTAACGAAGCCACCCTCGCTTTTTTTCACCCTCAAGTCAATGTACAGCGGACCTGCGGAACGAGAACCGGCTTTTGAGGTTTATATACATAAATATGGCGCACGGCGGGGCTGGCGGGCTCCAATCTTCCCTAACTTGAAAAAAATCTATAATGGTGTATATGTGTATATAAGATATGCTAGTTAGACGGAAGGAAAAAAAGTTTTGATTGTTTCACGCGCTTAACTTAAAACGTCCTTTTGTGTTTTGCACGAGAGCTTTTCGCCGAATTCGCCCAAAGCTCTGCGTTTTCGAGTTTTTCGACGCGCCGCCGATTTTCGAGTTAGCTTAATTCGCGGACGATGTCTACTTAATTTATGTTAATGTTTGATAGGGCCGTTTGTATCCATAAAGTTAATTTCTTGAGAGAAAAATTTAACGATCTATGTGTGGGGTAAAGCGGAGAGCTATTGCCCCCACATTAAAAAGGACCATTATTTTGTGTAACAAAATAAATAATTTTACGTGATGGACTTGCTTAAAATTTTTGGGGGACGTTTCTGTGGACCCCAAAGCGACGTAGCCGGAGCCATTCTTTTCTGCTCCCCCTTCAACTCCCAAAATTTTCGATAAAACTAAATAAATCAAAAAAAATTCCCCTTGATTCACAGAAAAAATTGTAGCGCCCTTATTTTCGATGCAATCATTACAAGCAAGACGGATTCGGAATTCTGGGACTTTTTTACATAAGATACATGTAAAATAAGTACAGGGCGCAACGTAAATTATTCGAAAATAAATAATTGCAATTTTAGGTCCACTTTTTGGCACAATTTTGAACTTTAAAAAAATTCTAGCACTGTTATTTGTAGACGGATCTTTAAAAACTATAGAGATTCGGATTTGGCAGCCTTTTTGGCTTCGGATAGGCCTAAGAAACCATAGCCATGCTGTTTCAAAGCTTTAAAAAAGCGTTTTTCTTTTTGAAAAAAATAAACATTTTCGATAAAACTAAATAAATCAAAAAAAAATGCCCCTTAACTCACAAAAAAAATCGTAGAGCCTTCATTTTTTATCCTATCATTAAAAACGACCCGGATTCTGAATTCTGAGACTTTTTTCTATAAGATATGTGCAAAATTGGCATTGGGCGCAATGTTAATATTTTGAGTAATTAAAGGTTGAAGTTTTGGGTTCATTTTTTAACACAAAATTTTACGTTAAAAATATTGTAGCGCCGTTATTTGTGGACGGATCTTTAAAAACTATACAGATTCGGATTTGCCAGACTTTTTGACTTCGGATAGGTTTAAAAAACCATAAACCTGCTATTTGAAATTTTTGAGAGAAACGAGTTTGAAAAATCCCACTTGTAATTTTCTTTTAAATTGATGCAAACAATTTCAATAAATACGAGGACATAATTGGGCACCGAGAAAAATTGTAGCTCAAATAGACTTCTACAAAAGTAGAACTTTTATTAATCAAATCAGACCTTCTTCAATAATTGCTTACTTCAAACAACTCATTTACGTTTTTTGAAAAATTAATTTTTACCCTCTCTAAAGCTCAACTTGACTGCTTTATTTGCAGATTAATTTTATGTAAAACGCTAATTTATTATTTTTAGTTTAACTTTAAGGGTAGAATAGAAAGACTTAAGTTTTTTATCAAAAATTTTATGGAGCTTTATTAAGCTCTTTTGCAAATAAAAACAACAGTCTAGATCTTTAATTTCGCCAAGCTATATTAATCAAAAAAAGTCGATTTATGTTTTAGTTTAGATATTTTCAAAAAAAATAAACAACATTCTTCTTAGCACCCAGAAACAATTTTACCCTTCGAATGCAAAAAACTAGTTACTAACTTTCGACTGCATTGAACATCAAAACACCGACCATTTCCGAAGAAATATTCACTTAACAAAATCATTAAAACACAATACCCGTCTATTCACTTCATCTTAAAAATAATTTCGGACGACCGGGGTTCCTTAGGGGGAAGCAAAAGTTAGATTTAGGAAATCGAGGGGGGAGTGGAGGAGAAAAACGAAAATGCGAACTGAGCGACATTAAATTTTTCTCCAATAATGCGTTTTCTATTTTTCGGGATGAGAATAAATACGGCATTGTATGATAAAACTGTAGGAGTGGGTCGGCGTAAGGGATGATGTTATGTTGTTCTGACGGGACAGGCGGCTTGTTCATGCGTGAAGTTTAAAAGCTCACAGTATGAGCTTTTTATACTTGAAAGCTCATGACAGTTACAGCTATGTTGAGCTTTGAACAAAATACTCACATGTTATTATATAATCACATCGATTCCTCGGGGAACTCTATTAAAACTCCGCTGCGGTCGTCTTTATTGCCTCGTTCCAGGAAATATTCGCGTTTCCTTTAATTAGGGAGACGGGGAACGACTCGCAAATGAGGGGTGGAACGCTTCTTTTTTCTAATGGCCAGAAAAGCTCGCGCTCGATTTGAATTTGTGTCAAGGAAAACTGGCGACGACGTAAAAAGAAAAATATAAGCCACTTTAATTGGCAACTTGGCTCGTTTTAATTCATTTATTTTTTTTGGATTTTTTTAAATTGATTAAGCATTTTATTAACACAGAATACTTTTGCAAACGATCGTTGTTAGGTTCAAAAAGTAAAACTAATCATTGATTTTTTATGAAGAGTTGTGAAAAGTACTTTTTGGGGTTTATTAAATTTTTATTGTAGCTTTAGATTTGTTTGTAAATTTAATGTTAAAGAAAATGTGCTTGGTTCAAACAAACGGGGCCATCTAACGACAGAGGTTGCTAGTTTATGAAGGTTTAAAGGGAGGGTTCTATCAAACAGGGAAGCCTTTTTTATTTATTTAAATTTCACCACATCGATTTCCTTTTAATCGATTTTTGAGTTTAAAACTTAATAAGAACGGTGCGATGTGGATTCGAATTTAATTCTTAAAGTGTTATAAACAATAGCGAGGGCGATTAAGCAAAATGTTGGTGTTCCATTCAACAACTGCTTTCTCATAAATGATGAAATGATCTTTGGCACAACACTTTATTTTATTTATTTGAGGACTTTCGTCGGAGGCAAAGAACACAGACAAATAAATGGACGTCCCATTTCTAACAGATCCAAAATGGATTTTTTATATTTTTCTTGGCCAGATTATACGATTTTTGCTTTAATGTTTGATTTGGGCATTGCGGTTGGGCTTTATTTCCGATTTCTCGGTAAACAAAGAATGGCTAAAGATTATCTATCGGCCAGAAACCAGATAAAGGTCATTTGACAATTTGTGTTTCTATTAACAAGTCTTTAAAGTTATTTTTAATTGTTTAAATTGAAAAAGAACATTATTAGTTTTCTTCTGATTTTTAATATACTTATTAGAAAGTATTTGTGGATTTTTTTTTGTACGAATAAGAAAGAGTTAGAGTCAATTAAAGTTCGTGGTTTAAAGCTAAATTGGCACTTTGAATTTGTCAAAATTTTTGGGGGTTGTAAACGTAGCATTTTTTGAGAAAAAATGAAAAAAATAGAATTGCTTTATATTGCGAGGGGATGTTCCTACGTACCCCTAGCGACTATAGCCGGAGCCATTTCCCGGTGCTCTCGCTCTAAAATAAAAATTTTCGATAAAACTCAATAAATAAATAACCGTACCCCTTGATATACAAAAAAAATCGTAGCGCCGTTATTTTCAATCCAATCATTACAAACGACACGGATTCGGAATCCTGAGGCTTTTTTACATAAGATACATGTAAAAAAAGTATAGGGCGCAATGAAAATTTTTCGAAAATTAAAAATCGCAATATTTTGAGCTCATTTTGGCACGATTTTGAACTTTAAAAAAATTCTAGCGCCGTTATTTGTGGACGGATCTTTAAAAACTATTCAGAATCGGATTTGGCAGCCTTTTTGGCTTCGGATAGGCCTAAGAAACCGTAGGCGTGCTATTCCAGAGCTTTGGGAAAACGTTTTGAAAATTCAAAATCGATGGGTTTTAGTCCATGTATTTTGGGTAATAAATGAAAAAAATAGAATTGCTCTATATTGCGAGGGGACGTTCCTACGTACCCCTAGTGACTATAACCGGTGTCATTTCCCCGCGCTTCCCCTCTAAAATAAAAATTTTCGATACAAACTAAATCAATAGAAATACGTACCCCTTGATTCACAAAAAAAATCGTAGCGCCCTTATTTTTGATCCAATCATTACAAACGACACGGATTCGGAATCCTGAGGCTTTTTTACATAAGATACATGTATAATATGTATAGGGTGCGACGTTAATTTTTTGAAAATAAAAAATTGCGATTTTAGCGCTCATTTTGAGCCAATTTTGAACTTTCAAAAATTGTAGCGCCGTTATTTGTGGACGGATCTTTAAAACTATTCAGAATCGGATTTGGCAGCCTTTTGGCTTCGGATAGGCCTAAGAAACCGTGGCGTGCTATTCCAGAGCTTTGGGAAAACGTTTTGAAAATTCAAAATCGATGGGTTTTAGTCCATGTATTTTGGGTAATAAATGAAAAAATAGAATTGCTTTATATTGCGAGGGACGTTCCTACGTACCCTAGTGACTATAACCGGTGTCATTTCCCCGCGCTTCCTCTAAAATAAAAATTTTGATACAAACTAAATCAATAGAAATACGTACCCCTTGATTCACAAAAAAAATCGTAGCGCCCTTATTTTCGATCCAATCATTACAAACGACACGGATTCGGAATCCTGAGGCTTTTTTACATAAGATACATGTATAATATGTATAGGGTGCGACGTTAATTTTTCGAAAATAAAAATTGCGATTTTAGCGCTCATTTTCAGCCAATTTTGAACTTTCAAAAATTGTAGCGCCGTTATTTGTGGACGGATCTTTAAAACTATTCAGAATCGGATTTGGCAGCCTTTTTGGCTTCGGATAGGCTTAAGAAACCGTAGGCGTGCTATTCCAGAGCTTTGGGAAAACGTTTTGAAAATTCAAAATCGATGGGTTTTAGTCCATGTATTTTGGGTAAAAATGAAAAAAATAGAATTGCTTTATATTGCGAGGGATGTTCCTACGTACCCTAGTGACTATAACCGCTGTCATTTCCCGCGCTTCCCTCTAAAATAAAAATTTTCGATACAAACTAAATCAATAGAAATACGTACCCCCTTTATTCACAAAAAATCGTAGCGCCCTTATTTTCGATCCAATCATTACAAACGACACGGATTCGGAATCCTGAGGCTTTTTACATAAGATACATGTATAATATGTATAGGGTGCGACGTTAATTTTTCGAAAATAAAAATTGCGATTTTAGCGCTCATTTTAGCCAATTTTGAACTTTCAAAAATTGTAGCGCCGTTATTTGTGGACGGATCTTTAAAACTATTCAGAATCGGATTTGGCAGCCTTTTGGCTTCGGATAGGCCTAAGAAACCGTAGGCGTGCTATTCCAGAGCTTTGGGAAAACGTTTTGAAAATTCAAAATCGATGGGTTTTAGTCCATGTATTTTGGGTAATAAATGAAAAAATAGAATTGCTTTATATTGCGAGGGACGTTCCTACGTACCCTAGTGACTATAACCGGTGTCATTTCCCGCGCTTCCCTCTAAAATAAAAATTTTCGATACAAACTAAATCAATAGAAATACGTACCCTTGATTCACAAAAAATCGTAGCGCCCTTATTTTCGATCCAATCATTACAAACGACACGGATTCGGAATCCTGAGGCTTTTTACATAAGATACATGTATAATATGTATAGGGTGCGACGTTAATTTTCGAAAATAAAAATTGCGATTTTAGCGCTCATTTTGAGCCAATTTTGAACTTTCAAAAATTGTAGCGCCGTTATTTGTGGACGGATCTTTAAAACTATTCAGAATCGGATTTGGCAGCCTTTTGGCTTGGATAGGCCTAAGAAACCGTAGGCGTGCTATTCCAGAGCTTTGGGAAAACGTTTTGAAAATTCAAAATCGATGGGTTTTAGTCCATGTATTTTGGGTAATAAATGAAAAAATAGAATTGCTTTATATTGCGAGGGACGTTCCTACGTACCCTAGTGACTATAACCGGTGTCATTTCCCGCGCTTCCCTCTAAAATAAAAATTTTCGATACAAACTAAATCAATAGAAATACGTACCCCTTGATTCACAAAAAATCGTAGCGCCCTTATTTTCGATCCAATCATTACAAACGACACGGATTCGGAATCCTGAGGCTTTTTACATAAGATACATGTATAATATGTATAGGGTGCGACGTTAATTTTTCGAAAATAAAAATTGCGATTTTAGCGCTCATTTTGAGCCAATTTTGAACTTTCAAAAATTGTAGCGCCGTTATTTGTGGACGGATCTTTAAAACTATTCAGAATCGGATTTGGCAGCCTTTTGGCTTCGGATAGGCCTAAGAAACCGTAGGCGTGCTATTCCAGAGCTTTGGGAAAACGTTTTGAAAATTCAAAATCGATGGGTTTTAGTCCATGTATTTTGGGTAATAAATGAAAAAATAGAATTGCTTTATATTGCGAGGGACGTTCCTACGTACCCTAGTGACTATAACCGGTGTCATTTCCCGCGCTTCCTCTAAAATAAAAATTTTCGATACAAACTAAATCAATAGAAATACGTACCCTTGATTCACAAAAAATCGTAGCGCCCTTATTTTCGATCCAATCATTACAAACGACACGGATTCGGAATCCTGAGGCTTTTTACATAAGATACATGTATAATATGTATAGGGTGCGACGTTAATTTTTCGAAAATAAAAATTGCGATTTTAGCGCTCATTTTGAGCCAATTTTGAACTTTCAAAAATTGTAGCGCCGTTATTTGTGGACGGATCTTTAAAACTATTCAGAATCGGATTTGGCAGCCTTTTGGCTTCGGATAGGCCTAAGAAACCGTAGGCGTGCTATTCCAGAGCTTTGGGAAAACGTTTTGAAAATTCAAAATCGATGGGTTTTAGTCCATGTATTTTGGGTAATAAATGAAAAAATAGAATTGCTTTATATTGCGAGGGACGTTCCTACGTACCCCTAGTGACTATAACCGGTGTCATTTCCCGCGCTTCCCTCTAAAATAAAAATTTTCGATACAAACTAAATCAATAGAAATACGTACCCCTTGATTCACAAAAAATCGTAGCGCCCTTATTTTCGATCCAATCATTACAAACCGGTTCAATCCTGGGCTTTTTTCTAAGATAAAAATTTTGGGTGCGACTTTAATTTTTAAAAAAAAAATTTCGTTTTTCCCTTTTGGAATTTTTAAACCCAAAAAATTTTAGCGCCGTTATTTTCGGGTCAAAACATTCAAACGGGGGCACGGCTTCGGAAGGGCCCCCGGAGGCTTTTAACTTTAAAACTTTTTAAAAAAAAATGATGGGTTTTTTCCATGTATTTTGGGAAAAATAAAAAAAAAATTTCTTTTAGCGGGGGGGTTCCTAGCCCCTTTGACTTTAAAAATTGTAGCGCCCCGGTTATTTGTGGAAAAAATTTTTAAAAACTAAAAACAATCGGAAAAATTTGGGACCTTTGGTTTACCAAAAAAACCCTAGGCCCCCTTTTTTTCCCAAGAGCTTTGGGAAAACGTTTTGAAAATTCAAAATCGATGGGTTTTAGTCCATGTATTTTGGGTAATAAATGAAAAAATAGAATTGCTTTATATTGCGAGGGACGTTCCTACGTACCCTAGTGACTATAACCGGTGTCATTTCCCGCGCTTCCCTCTAAAATAAAAATTTTCGATACAAACTAAATCAATAGAAATACGTACCCTTGATTCACAAAAAATCGTAGCGCCCTTATTTTCGATCCAATCATTACAAACGACACGGATTCGGAATCCTGAGGCTTTTTTACATAAGATACATGTATAATATGTATAGGGTGCGACGTTAATTTTTCGAAAATAAAAAATTGCGATTTTTAGCGCTCATTTTGAGCCAATTTTGAACTTTCAAAAATTGTAGCGCCGTTATTTGTGGACGGATCTTTAAAACTATTCAGAATCGGATTTGGCAGCCTTTTTGGCTTCGGATAGGCCTAAGAAACCGTAGGCGTGCTATTCCAGAGCTTTGGGAAAACGTTTTGAAAATTCAAAATCGATGGGTTTTAGTCCATGTATTTTGGGTAAAAAATGAAAAAAATAGAATTGCTTTATATTGCGAGGGAGTTCCTACGTACCCCTAGTGACTATAACCGGTGTCATTTCCCGCGCTTCCCTCTAAAATAAAAATTTTCGATACAAACTAACTCAATAGAAATACGTACCCCTTGATTCACAAAAAAAATCGTAGCGCCCTTATTTTCGATCCAATCATTACAAACGACACGGATTCGGAATCCTGAGGCTTTTTTACATAAGATACATGTATAATATGTATAGGGTGCGACGTTAATTTTTCGAAAATAAAAATTGCGATTTTAGCGCTCATTTTGAGCCAATTTTGAACTTTCAAAAATTGTAGCGCCGTTATTTGTGGACGGATCTTTAAAACTATTCAGAATCGGATTTGGCAGCCTTTTGGCTTCGGATAGGCCTAAGAAACCGTAGGCGTGCTATTCCAGAGCTTTGGGAAAACGTTTTGAAAATTCAAAATCGATGGGTTTTAGTCCATGTATTTTGGGTAAAAATGAAAAAATAGAATTGCTTTATATTGCGAGGGAGTTCCTACGTACCCCTAGTGACTATAACCGGTGTCATTTCCCGCGCTTCCTCTAAAATAAAAATTTTCGATAAAACTAAATAAATAAAATAACGTACCCCTTGATTCACAAAAAAATCGTAGCGCCTTATTTTCGATCCAATCATTACAAACGACACGGATTCGGAATCCTGAGGCTTTTTACATAAGATACATGTATAAAAGTATAGGGTGCGACGTTAATTTTCGAAAATTAAAAATTGCAATTTTGAGCTCATTTTGAGCCAATTTTGAACTTTCAAAAATTGTAGCGCCGTTATTTGTGGACGGATCTTTAAAACTATTCAGAATCGGATTTGGCAGCCTTTGGCTTCGGATAGGCCTAAGAAACTAGGCGTGCTATTCCAAAGCTTTGGGAAAACGTTTTGAAAATTCAAAATCGATGGGTTTTAGTCCATGTATTTTGGGTAATAAATGAAAAAAATTGAATTGCTTTATATTGCGAGGGGATGTTCCTACGTACCCCATGCGACTATAGCCGGAGCCATTTCCCGGTGCTCTCGCTCTAAAATAAAAATTTCCGATAAAACTCAATAAATAAAAAAACGTACCCCTTGATTTACAAAAACAATAGTAGCGCTCTCATTTTCGGTGCAATCATTACAAGCATGTTTTTTCTAGATTTTGGCCGATTTTGGGGATTTTGGGTTGCGACAGGATTCCGACGTGCCAAAGTTTGATACGTTCGGAAATGAAAAATTTCCGGGTAATTATGAAAGGTAAAAGGGTTGAGAGCCAATAAGTTTATTTTCTTTGTTTTTACAGATTATTTATGGGAAGTCTTTTTAAAATACCCCTTCAAATTTGGATATAACTTTACATCAGCAATGCCAGAGAAATAACAATTTTTTATTGGTAGGTATATTTAATAATTTTTTTTGCTTACAAGGAACCTTAACAAATGATCAATTCCGCTTTTTCGTAGTTGATTAAAATTATATATTTTGTACTTGCATTCAAAGATCAAAATTTCATGCTTTGAATTAAAGCAATTTAATACTTTATTTATGTGCTTTATCTTTATGACTAATTGGATCGAAATCCAACGTCCACCTTTGATGTAACATCTTTTATAACATATGCAAGGACATCGTTTTATGGCAATTAACTTTTTATCTTTGCAATTTATTTATTTGTACATATTTATATTTTAGCAAATAAGACTTTCATTGGTTTCGTATGCAGAAGACGACGTGTTAATAATTTTTAAAATATTCTTAAACTTATTTTTTGTGTTTAGGAGTAGCCGAAGTCGTCATCGATAGCTCGAAAAATATTCCCAGCCAGCATGGCAAAGATGTCGCATAAGCTCACCGCTTTTCTCTTGGACTTTTTTCCGTTGGATCGGGGGATGACCGTTTTCCGCAGTTTTGTGAAACTCACAGGTAGGACCCAATTCGTTGAGGTTTTAATATATCGTTTTACCATGTCCCATGTACTTCATAAATTAAAAATTATGGGTTGAATTAAAATGAAGTAAGAACCAATACGTTCGTAACACCCTGTATTATGTTTTTCCTTTAATAAATTAAATCGATAATTTTATTTAAAATAATCGGGGCACTTTTAGTTGGCTTTATCACTTTTGATATCAGGTAACTTAGCTTTGGGGGTCTACGGATATGACTTATATGAGTGCTTACATAAAACTTTCGATTTCTGAATCATTTTGCAATGAACAACGAAGTCGAACGGTTGGGTCTTATTTATTATTATAAAGTAGTGCATCTAATTCTCATTACAACTGTTCATTTAAGGTAAATAGTAATTCTAACGATTTATTTTAAAATTCACACATTTCGTAAAAGATTTCAGCCAATAATTATTTCTTTCAGCTCTTTTGTGCATTTTATTAATTTTATTTTCTTATGTGTTCAGGAGGAACCGAAGTTCACCGTCGATGGTTCGAAGGCAATTCCCGGCGAGCCAAGCAGAGGTGTCGGCCAAAGTAACCACTTCTGGGATCGGACTTCTTTCGGTCGGCTGGTTGGAAGGATGTTTGCTAGCTGTTTACGGACTCAAAGGTAGGTCCCAGTTATTTGGATTTGTTAATATCTCTTTTTACTGAATGTTTCTATTACTGCAATTAACTGTTGAGAAACAAGCCAAACGGTACCATTCTACGTTTTAATAAGAAATCATTAAAGATAAAGTATCGTAGATTTTTAATAAGTGATAGAACAAAATGAAATCTCTAAACTAAATTTAAATACGATTACGGATTATTTGTAGAAATAAAAGTTATAATTTAATTCGGCCAATGACTACTAATACTTTTAATATTAAATTTGATAAATAATTTATTTCGAAAATCATTGAATATTTCAGAATTATTAACAGTTAATTATCTTTAAAAATTCCTCGCGCTATCTTCGGCTGCAATTACAGCTTTCAAATTTTAATATGTTATTAATAAAGCATTATTTTATTTATAAAAAAATTAAAATACTTGTCAGTAGCGTAGAAGTCTTTTTGGTATTGTATTTCAAAACGTTGATTTCAAAATTATTAACAGTTAACTTTAAAAATTCCTCCCGCTATCTCCGGCTGTAATTGCAGCTTTCAGATTTTAATAAGTTATTAATAAAGCTTTATTTTATTTATAAAAAAATCAACGTACTTGTCAGTAGCGTATAAGTCCTTTTGGTATTTGTATTTTGAACCTTCGATTTCAGAATTATTAACAGTTAATTAATTTAATTCCTCGTGCTATCTTCGGCTGCAATTACAGCTTTCAAATGTTAAGAAGTTATTAATAAAGCTTTATTTTATTTATAAAAAATTAACGTACTTGTCTGTAGCGTAGAAGTCCGTTTGGTATTTATAATTACGAAATTAGGCAAATACTATTTTTTTTACTGACTATAAATGTTTATACAGGATATAAATTAAGGAAATTGTCATTAATTCAATAGCCCTTTAAACAATATTTTTTAATAACTGTTGTTTATAAATATTATTGTAAGATTATTGTAGATGGGTGAATTATAGGTTTTAAATCCAGTACCTAAAAAGCAATTTCAAATTTATGTTTTATATATTTATTAATTAAAATTACATAAGTTTTAATTTATTTATTCATATTTATGTAAATTTTGACGCCTGATCGTTAGGCAACAAATGGTGAGTGCAACGTTAGTTGCATATATTGCTATCTTAAACATTAGAATATTTTTTAACTGTTTATTGATCTTCTTAGTATTTTATTTGTATTCTTCACTTGTGAATTGTTGTTCTTATGCATGTAACACTTTATAAATATATCCATCTGGAACATAGGTCAAGCTCCAAGTTTTAAATGCAGTGCCTAAAAAGAAATTTCAAATTTATGAATTAATCTTACATTATATAAATTAAAGCTACTTACTGGTTCTTTATATTATACTATCAATTCTATATTAGTATAATTGTGTATGTTTATATGCTTAACGAGTAAAATATAATAGAAAATTAGTAATAATTAAATAGCACTGCTACTTCATATAGTATTTGATAATTGGGTTAGCCTCGGCATATCAGGACGATGGAAGATAATTAGACCTTTCGTTAACTTATTATATATTTAATCGCAATGAAGTAGTATAAATGATGAGAAACATGTAAGTAGAGAATTGTAGCACTCTTTGGTTAGTAGTTTTAGAAGTAAATAAAGCAGCCATAGTAGTTGGCTAGTTCGGTAAGTCTCCAAACAAACGGAGACTACTAACCAAAACGTGCTCCAATTCTCATCGTTTCTACTACTTAATTGGGATTAAATATATCGTAAGTTAACAAAATATATAATTATCTTCCATCGTCCTTATATACTGAGGCTAACCAATAATTTAGTTATTCTTTGGTTACACTAAAGTCACATTGTTGTTTCAACCCCATTTAAGTGTAGGTTTTACAAAGATCCAGTAATATTTGTCCTTAGTTTAATCTGTTAACCCATATAGGTACATCTAATAGTTTTTAATTAACTAAAAGCAAGTAATTAAATTATAAATGTCTATATCTACTCCTTATATATACACAAAACAAAGAGTAAAAGAATGCCATATTTTATGGTAATTCAATAATAATAACGAAGAAATCCAATGTAAGGTATATATTGAATTACATCTTCATGCCATAGATATACATTTAACATTCTTTATTACGTATACCTACAATAATAGTTATTAACTGAACACACAATTTGAGTACATCTATTAATAGAATGATAAATAGGGTTAAAATTTTCCTTCCGAATTTGTTTGTAATTGAAAGTTTGGTTTTGAGCTCCTATTGGTGGAATACTTTTAGGACAAAAAACATACAGCTTAATGCCCTACAACCTTGTTCTATTTAGTTTACGTTACGTAACTTAAAATATTTGAATTATTTTTCTTTTATTATTAATTTTTATAGGTATTAATAAATTTAATGTTTCTAGGGCGTTCAATTTCAATTCCTTGGTGTTTCTACAATACGGAGTTGGAGCTTTTTTGGTAATACGGTTCATCGATCGACAACCATCGATTCATTGATGAAGGATGAGCCCATGAAGGATCGTACTGAGTCCGACACATCACCTGAAGAAGCAAACTTTTTAGATATAAGTTAGCTGATAACAGCAAAGGTCCCTTGTGCTGTGCACGAGTCCTTGCTGTTTGATCCATTGTGTTAGGATAATTTTTAAGTTGACACACACACACACTTTCGACATTTTTTTTTGGTTTTGAAATAGTTTTGCAGCAAATCAATGAATTTTGAATAATACTTTTTTCAAATTTGACCTTTTAAATCAAAATTTAAATAATATACTTTTATTTGAGATTGTTTATTAAAATTAACTTATTAAAATTTTATGTATTTGAAGTAAATAACTATATTATTAACTTCCATTAAAATTTTGCTTTTCAAATTGAAAATGTAATACTACTAATACTTATATTTATTTGAATTGTTCGGAACTCAACATTTCTTTTTAGTATTCATTTTACAAAATATACCTATTAATTATTATTGAAAATATATAAAATCAAAATTAAAATTATACAAGACACAAGGGTATAAAAGTTAAGAAGTAATATCTTATTATTTGTTTAATTTATATTAACATTTTTTTAAATTATTTTTGTTATGACTTACTTCATTTTCTCAAGTCTAGTTATGGATTTCTAGCACTTCTTCATTTGCGTTTTAAAGTCATTAGTAGATATGAAACTTTGCTTTTAATTATTTTCTTTACATACAAATGCATATATATATAAAATTTGGTGAAAATTCCTTATTTTACCACCCCTTCTAATATTTAAGGTGGACTAACTTGGGTCCCAACGCTTTATTGATTTTTTAAAATTATTGTTTGAATTAGCTGATTAAGAGATATCCTTTAGTACTAAAGTCCATGCTGTGGTGGACTCTAAGCTAGTTTATTATTTATAACTATTTTTATACTTGTATTAATTTTATTGTTAGTAAGTAAGTTGTTTATTGTAACTGTTTGTTTCTTTGTGTGTCAACGTTATACCTAATGAAGTTCAAAGAGACCCGCGGTTACTTTTTTAAAAACTAATTTGAACAGAATGTTTTGATCAAAACGTGTATTTTAACTTAAAAAATGGATAATACGGTAGCACGTTATGCAAATATGGCCATGGTATGTTCTTAGGTGTTGTTTTTGCTTAGCTGAAGACAGTCGTGGCTACCTGTGCTGTGCACGGGGGCCCGGTGTTTGATCTTATTGTTTTAGGGTAGTTTATAAGTTTATTACACACCACACTTTTAAAATGCTTTTGATTATTTTGGTTGGAATTAATTTTTCTAAATTATTTTCTGTTAATTGAAAGTAGACATTTTCAGTAAGCATTTGAAATTAATATAAATCTATATTCAGTTTAGAACTTATTTAAAAAAAATCTTATTAGTAAAAAGACAGAATCAAATTTAAAATTAAACGCAATACACATCGTAAAGGGTGGGAATGAAATATGATATTTGTAATTAGGAAATACAAAAATAAAGAGGGGGGTTTTTTATTTAAGTATTAAGAAACAACATCTAAGAACTAACATGGGCTCTGACACACAAAGGAATAATATGCCTCCAAATCTGGGGCAAGATTGAAGAATTTACTAATGTTAAGATGAAATTCACATGTACTTTCCACACAAACACAAACCCCACATCCACATTTTATAAATTAGAGTCACTCTTCTTCATTTGAAACTCACTTTAAATTTCATCTTTGGGTGGCTTTGATTATTTTAAGATTTTTAATAAAAACGTTCCGTTTGTAAAAGTAATTATAAATTTCAGGCGTATTCAAAATTGTTTATTTTAAATATTATAGTAATATTTTTTCTTCTACACTTGCCCTCTATTTGTAATTGTAATTTTTATTTTTTTATTTTCAAAGTTACCTTTAAACAATCAAGAAAAATTTTGTTAATAAACTTTATCTCTTT
Source organism: Sinopyrophorus schimmeli (assembly GCA_036325965.1). Lineage (NCBI taxonomy): Eukaryota > Metazoa > Arthropoda > Insecta > Coleoptera > Elateridae > Sinopyrophorus > Sinopyrophorus schimmeli. The sequence continues at coordinate 858,088 of JARFIZ010000395.1, forward strand.
GAAGATAAATGTTCTTTCATTTTTGTCATTTGAATCTTAAATTTCTTGGATTGTTTTTACTCTCAAGTTGTTTTTTGTTTATTTTTAACACTTGTTCTTTTGTAATTAGCTTATGTTATTTGAAACTTACATTATTTTTGTTATTCACATCTTAACTTGCGACATCAAAATTATTTTCCTACTTCTAATTTTCTTAATAATTCACATCTCTTCTTTAAATTTCATTTAGTATTCTGTAGATTTTTCTATTCTGTTTATACATTTCATTTAATTTTTAGTTTATTATTTATTTTAACTTCCGTAATTTTTTAGAACTTATGTGCATTTGCGCTATAAATACCTAGCATCACTTTTGAGCTTCCTTTTGTGTTGCTTTGTAGATATTTAATTAATTCTTAAAAATATCCAAGCCACCTTCTCTTCATTTAATAATTGGACCGTGTGTTTTGATGTTTTTATTTTTAAATCTTATTAAATTTTCCCGTCTTGTTTATTCTTCAAACTTTCTTTAACTTTTGAATTTTATTGCAAAATGAATTCATGTTTACTTAGATTTTTTTGAAATTTGTTAATAATTACTACTTCTTATACTTTTCAGTTTCTTTTTGTTTAAATTATTATTTTTGGGACTTCCTTTTTTAATATTTCACTTCTTTATCTTTTAAATACTTACCTTCTTTGTTGTTTTCCCTTGATTTATGTAGCACTTTGAAGGGCACTTAACTTTTATTTATTATTATTTTTATAAAATAACGTCACACACTTAAAACACCTTCCTTTTCCCTTTTATTTATAGTATGTAATTGTAATGTAATGTAATTGTAAAAAAAGTTGCAATCCCAAGATTGACGTGCAAATCACTCTTAGTTTACACATTACCCATAAGGTTTCTTCTTAATTCATTACAATAAAAACAATCGTAAGGGTTGCAACTTTTTATTATATTAAAACTGTGTTATTTTAATTAAGTCTTATAATTATAATAATTATTACATTTAATATTAATTATTAATGGTTGAATTATTTATTTTTGAAGCCGCGGACTTCAAAAATGTGTAATTCAAACTTTTTAACTGTTAAGTTTAAACTTTGTAAAACAACTTGTAAAAATTATTAATTAAAATAAAAAGTCTTTATCGTTACTCGAGTTTTAACGAAACTTAATTGCAAGAGCAAGAGCAAGAGCTAGGTGGGTATTTACATCTAAAACTACTTAAACATTCAAAAATTAACTTTAAATTAATATTTTTTGAACTTACTATTTATAAGGTTTAAAACAGACACTTGCTATAAGAACGCCATAGCTCAGATGGAAGAGAATAGGTTGTTTGTTTAAATGGTCTCGAGTTCGATTCCCATACCGGTCGAAAACAAATTTTTAAAAATCTCTAAGAAAAATCCAACGAGCAACGAGCCGAACGAGACGAATGACGAATGACGAATGACGAATGACCGTAGGATACTCGTGATTTCAAAAATATTTTTAAAAATCTCTAAGATAAACCCTCGGCCGACTCGGCCGACTCGGCCGACCGTAACTCGCGATTTGCAACATTACATTTTTGCAAATATATATATTTATATATGAACTTACTATTTATAAGGTTTAAAACAGACACTTGCTATAAGAACGCCATAGCTCAGATGGAAGAGAATAGGTTGTTTGTTTAAATGGTCTCGAGTTCGATTCCCATACCGGTCGAAAACAAATTTTTAAAAATCTCTAAGAAAAATCCAACGAGCAACGAGCCGAACGAGACGAATGACGAATGACGAATGACCGTAGGATACTCGTGATTTCAAAAATATTTTTAAAAATCTCTAAGATAAACCCTCGGCCGACTCGGCCGACTCGGCCGACCGTAACTCGCGATTTGCAACATTACATTTTTGCAAATATATATATTTATATATGAACTTACTATTTATAAGGTTTAAAACAGACACTTGCTATAAGAACGCCATAGCTCAGATGGGAGCGAATAGGTTGTTTGTTTAAATGGTCTCGAGTTCGATTCCCATACCGGTCGAAGTTAAATTTTTAAAAATCTCTAAGATAAACCCTCGGCCGACTCGGCCGACTCGGCCGACCGTAACTCGCGATTTACAACATTACATTTTTGCAAATATATATATATATATATATGAACTTACTATTTATTCCTGTTACGAGTTGACACATTCCCCTTACATTTTTAGTAAGAAAAGAAACAACAGTAATTTATTTTTTAAAGCATTTTCATATACTTTACGTTGAACTGCAGAAGCGAATTAAAAAGAAAGAAGAAGTAGTTTTTATAGTTTATTCCCAGTCCACCTTTACAACCCATTAATAATAATAATTATAATAATACTAATAATAAAACACCCCACCATTTACTGAACATTATGTCATCCGATTTGAAGAGTAATGAATGTTTACGACCGACGAAGGGAAAAACTTTAATCGAAAACAACGCTTCACATCGGAGACATATAATGAAGATATTAATTAATGGTAACCGGAATTGGACTTTTAATAAAACAACTCTCGTTAATAGTGCACATTTAACAAGAGTCGTTTTATTAAAAACATTAATTAATATTAAAAGATATTGGACGTGAACATTATGATTAATATAATAAAGACTTAGATTAACTAAATAATATATACAAGTTGTTACAAATTGGAAAAATTAAAAATAATAAGTGATCAAAAGCGCGGACATTCGCATTTGAATGTCTGCGTTCTTGAGCTACCCCTGATGGAGGAAGTAGATGTGAAGCACCTACTTCACCCACAAATCTACCCTAAGCTTAAACCTGTAAGAAAATGTATAATATATTATACACAATAAAGAGTTGCAACCCATATTATCTTTGTATTAACAATTTTAAAAGCTAAGATTTATTTAGAATGAATCAAATAGTAATCTTATAAATTAGAGGAAACTAGACTTATTAATTAAAATTATTAACGATAATCGAATTGCAACTCCTTTTACAATACGCCTTAATTGTAGCAAGAGCAGGAAATAGGAATAGGTAAGTATGTAATCTTTTCTACAAGAAGTGCAGACGAGAGCTGTTCGTGTTTGTGTCCGATTAAAATATAATTTTAAAGTCACCTTCAAAGAGAAGACGGTAAGTAATATTTTACGGTGGCAAATAAGGGCAGATGGAATTTATAAAAAGGTAGAAAATGATTGTACCTAAAATTAATTGAGAAATAAGTAATGCAATTAAAGCTAAACAATACATAAATAATACGAAGTAAAGGACGAGAAATAAGTGCAGTTTAAATGTCGTAAAATATACATTTAACTAAAAATTTGAAGAACAAAGTAATTACACTAAGCATTAATGTAACTGTTGGTACTAAAATTGAAAATAGTAGGTAAGTAATTGTTTAAACGCTTAAATAATAGTCAATAAGTAATAATTAAAAAAAACTGGGAGAAATCATTAAAGAGTAAGAACAATAACAACAAATTATAAAGAAGATCTAAATATAAATAAGAAGTGTTAGAAATGAATAAAAATAACTTGAGAGTAATCTAAACAATACAAGTAATTTAAGTTTAAATAACAACAATGGAAGGACTATTTACCTTCAAAGAGATAAAGTTTTATAACAAAAGTAATCTTTAAACCTTTGTCCCAGATTTGAGGGCATATTATTCCTTTGTGTGTCAGAGGTCATGATAGTTCTTAGATGTTGTTTAATAAAACTTAAATTAAAACAAAACATCCCCCTCTATATTTTTATATTTTCTAAACTTATGAACTGCCCTAGAACAATAGGTCAAACAGAAGGGCCCCTGTGCACAGCACAGGTGGCCACGACTGTCTTCAGCTAAAAAGAAACAACACCCAAGAACATATCATGACCTTATTTGCACACCGTGCTATCATATAATTAATTTCGCTTTAGTTAAAATGAAATTACATTTCTAAAAAAATAACCGCTGGTCTATTTCTACTTCGTTAAATTAATTAACGATAACACCGATTACACACAAAGAAACAACTTACTTACTAACAATAAAATTATACAAATAAACATTTTAGTGAAGCAAAATGAGTAATTAAAAATGTATATATAAACTGAGTTTAGATGTAAAAAGAAGCATAAAATAAATTCAATTTCAAAAATTTTGAATAATACTAGAAAGAAATGTTGAGTTCCAAACAATTCAAATAAATATAAGTATTAGTAGCATTGCATTTTCAATTTGAAAAATTAAATTTTAATGGTAGTTAATAATATAGTTATTTACTCCTAATACAAAATTTTTAATAAGTTAATATTAATAAAATAATCTCCAACAAAACTATATTATTTAAATTTTGATTTAAAAGGTTAAATTTGAAAAAAGTATTAAAATATAATTATTCATAATCCATTGATTTGCTGAAAAACTATTTCAAAACCAAAAAAAATATGTCAAAAATGTGTGTGTGTGTGTGTGTGTGTGTCAACTTAAAAATTATCCTAACACAATGGATCAAACAGCAAGGACTCGTGCACAGCACAAGGGACCTTTGCTGTTATCAGCTAACTTATATCTAAAATGCTTGCTTCTTCTGGTGATGTGCCGGACCCAGTACGATCCTTTATGGGCTCATCCTTCATCAATGAACGGATGGTTGTCGCTCGATGAAACGTATTACCAAAACGGCTCCAACTCCGTATTGTAGAAACACCATGGAATTCAAATTGCACGCCCTAGAAACATTAAATTTATTAATACCTATAAACATTAATAATAAAAGTAAAATAATTCAAATATTTTAAGTTACGTAACGTAAACTAAATAGAACAAGGTTGTAGGGCATTAAGCTGTATGTTTTTTGTCCTAAAAATATTCCACCAATAGGAGCTCAAAAACAAACCTTCAATTACAAACAAATTCGTAAGGAAACTTTTAACCTTATTTATCTTTCCATTAATAGATGTGTTCAAATTGTATGTTCAGTTAATAACTATTATTGTAGGTATACGTAATAAAGAATGTTAAATGTATATCCATGGCATGCAGATGTAATTCAATATATACTTTACATTGGATTTCTTCGTTATTATTATTGAATTACCATAAAATATGGCATTCTTTTACTCTTTGTTTTATGTTCGTATAAGCAGTAGATATAGACATTTATAATTTAATTACTTGCTTTTAGATAATTAAGAACTATTAGATGTACCTATATGGGTTAACAGATTAATCTAAGGACAAATATTACTGGATCTTTGTAAAACCTACACTTAAATGGAGTTGAAACAACAATGTGACTTTAGTGTAACCAAAGAATAACTAAATTATGGGTTAGCTTCAGTATATAAGGACGATAGAAGATAATTATATATTTTGTTAACTTACGATATATATAATCCCAATTAAGTAGTAGAAACGATGAAAAACATGTAAGTAGAGAATTGGAGCACGTTTTGGTTAGTAGTCTCCGCTTTTTGGAGACTTACCGAACTAGCCAACTACTATGGCTGCTTTATTTACTTTTAAAACTACTAACCAAATAGTGCTACAATTCTCTACTTACATGTTTCTCATCGTTTATACTACTTCATTGCGATTAAATATATCATAAGTTAACGAAAGGTCTAATTATCTTCCATCGTCCTGATATTCCGAGGCTAACCCAATTATCAAATACTATATGAAGTAGCAGTGCTATTTAATTATTACCAATTTTCTATTACATTTTACTCGTTAAGCATATAAACATACACAATTATACTAATATAGAATTGATAGTATAATATAAAGAACCAGTAAGTAGCTTTAATTTATATAATGTAAGATTAATTCATAAATTTGAAATTTCTTTTTAGGCACTGCATTTAAAACTTAGAGCTTGACCTATGTTCCAGATGGAAATATTTATAAAGTGTTACATGCATAAGAACAACAATTCACAAGTGGAAAATAGAAATAAAATACTAAGAAGATCAATAAACAGTTAAAAAATATTCTAAGTTTAAGATAGCAACATATGCAACTAACCGTGCACTCACCATTTGTTGCCTAAACGATCAGGCGTCAAAATTTGCATAAATATGAATAAATAAATTAAAACTTATGTAATTTTAATTAATAAATATGGAAAACATAAATTTGAAATTGCTTTTTAGGCACTGGATTTAAAACCTATAATACACCCATCTACAATAATCTTACAATAATATTTATAAACAGAAACAGATTAAAAAATATTGTTTAAAGGGCTATTGAATTAATGACAATTTCCTTAATTTATATCCTGTATAAACATTTATAGTCAGTAAAAAAAATAGTATTCGCTTAATTTCGTAATTATAAATACCAAACGGACTTCTACGCTACAGACAAGTACGTTAATTTTTTATAAATAAAATAAAGCTTTATTAATAACTTCCTAACATTTGAAAGCTGTAATTGCAGCCGAAGATAGCACGAGGAATTAAATTAATTAACTGTTAATAATTCTGAAATCGAAGGTTCAAAATACAAATACCAAAAGGACTTATACGCTACTGACAAGTACGTTGATTTTTTTATAAATAAAATAAAGCTTTATTAATAACATATTAAAATTTGAAAGCTGCAATTATAGCCGGAGATAGCGCGAGAAATTTTTAAAGTTAACTGTTAATAATTTTGAAATCAAAGTTTCGAAATACAAATACCAAAAAGACTTCTACGCTACTGACAAGTATTTTGATTTTTTTATAAATAAAATAATGCTTTATTAATAACATATTAAAATTTGAAAGCTGTAATTGCAGCCGAAGATAGCGCGAGGAATTTTTAAAGATAATTAACTGTTAATAATTCTGAAATCGACGTTTGGAAATACAAATACCAAAAGGACTTTTACGCTACTGACAAATACGTTGATTTTTTTATAATTATAGTAAAGCTTTATTAATAAAATAGATTGCAGTTTGATCTTTATTATTTATTTGGACTCAAAAAAGAAACGAATTAAATGTGTTGGGCAAAATATATAATGATTTTCGAAATAAATTATTTATCAAATTTAATATTAAAAGTATTAGTAGTCATTCGCCGAATTAAATTATAACTTTTATTTCTACAAATAATCCGTAATTGTATTTAAATTTAGTGTAGAGATTTTATTTTGTTCTATCACTTATTAAAAATCTACGATACTTTATCTTTAATGATTTCTTATTAAAACGTAGAATGGTACCGTTTGGCTTGTTTCTCAACAGTTAATTGCAGTAATAGAAACATTCAGTAAAAAGAGATATTAACAAATCCAAATAACTGGGACCTACCTTTGAGTCCGTAAACAGCTAGCAAACATCCTTCCAACCAGCCGACCGAAAGAAGTCCGATCCCAGAAGTGGTTACTTTGGCCGACACCTCTGCTTGGCTCGCCGGGAATTGCCTTCGAACCATCGACGGTGAACTTCGGTTCCTCCTGAACACATAAGAAAATAAAATTAATAAAATGCACAAAAGAGCTGAAAGAAATAATTATTGGCTGAAATCTTTTACGAAATGTGTGAATTTTAAAATAAATCGTTAGAATTACTATTTACCTTAAATGAACAGTTGTAATGAGAATTAGATGCACTACTTTATAATAATAAATAAGACCCAACCGTTCGACTTCGTTGTTCATTGCAAAATGATTCAGAAATCGAAAGTTTTATGTAAGCACTCATATAAGTCATATCCGTAGACCCCCAAAGCTAAGTTACCTGATATCAAAAGTGATAAAGCCAACTAAAAGTGGCTCGATTATTTTAAATAAAATTTTCGATTTAATTTATTAAAGGAAAAACATAATACAGGGTGTTACGAACGTATTGGTTCTTACTTCATTTTAATTCAACCCATAATTTTTAATTTATGAAGTACATGGGACATGGTAAAACGATATATTAAAACCTCAACGAATTGGGTCCTACCTGTGAGTTTCACAAAACTGCGGAAAACGGTCATCCCCCGATCCAACGGAAAAAAGTCCAAGAGAAAAGCGGTGAGCTTATGCGACATCTTTGCCATGCTGGCTGGGAATATTTTTCGAGCTATCGATGACGACTTCGGCTACTCCTAAACACAACAATAAGTTTAAGAATATTTTAAAAAATTATTAACACGTCGTCTTCTGCATACGAAACCAATGAAAGTCTTATTTGATAAAATATAAATATGTACAAATAAATAAATTGCAAAGATAAAAAGTTAATTGCCATAAAACGATGTCCTTGCATATGTTATAAAAGATGTTACATCAAAGGTGGACGTTGGATTTCGATCCAATTAGTCATAAAGATAAAGCACATAAATAAAGTATTAAATTGCTTTAATTCAAAGCATGAAATTTTGATCTTTGAATGCAAGTACAAAATATATAATTTTGATCAACTACGAAAAAGCGGAATTGATCATTTGTTAAGGTTCCTTGTAAGCAAAAAAAATTATTAAATATACCTACCAATAAAAAATTGTTATTTCTCTGGCATGGCTGATGTAAAGTAAAATCCAAATTTGAAGAGGTATTTTAAAAAGACTTCCCATAAATAATCTGTAAAAACAAAGAAAATAAACTTATTGGCTCCCAACCCTTTTACCTTTCATAATTACGCGGAAATTTTTCATTTCCGAACGTATCGAACTTTGGCACGTCGGAATCCGGTCGGAACCCAAAATCGGCCAAAATCTAGAAAAAACATGCTTGTAATGATTGCACCGAAAATGAGAGCGCTACTATTGTTTTTGTAAATCAAGGGGTACGTTTTTTTATTTATTGAGTTTTATCGAAAATTTTTATTTTAGAGCGAAAGCACCGGGAAATGGCTCCGGCTATAGTCGCATGGGGTACGTAGGAACATCCCCTCGCAATATAAAGCAATTCTATTTTTTTCATTTTTTCTCAAAAAAACATGGGTTAAAACCCATCGATTTTGTTTTTTCAAAACGTTTTCCCAAAGCTCTGGAATAGCACGCCTACGGTTTCTTAGGCCTATCCGAAGCCAAAAAGGCTACCAAATCCGATTCTGAATAGTTTTTAAAGATCCGTCCACAAATAACGGCGCTACAATTTTTTGAAAGTTCAAAATTGGCTCAAAATGAGCGCTAAAAATCGCAATTTTTTATTTTCGAAAAATTAACGTCGCACCCTATACATATTATACATGCATCTTATGTAAAAAAGCCTCAGGATTCCGAATCCGTGTCGTTTGTAAAGATTGGATCGAAAATAAGGGCGCTACGATTTTTTTTGTGAATCAAGGGGAACGTATTTCTATTCATTTAGTTTGTATCGAAAATTTTTATTTTAGAGGGGAAGCGCGGAGAAATGACACCGGTTATGGTCACTAGGGGTACGTAGGAACGTCCCCTCGCAATATAAAGCAATTCTATTTTTTTCATTTATTACCCAAAATACATGGACTATAAAACCCATCGATTTTGTTTTTTCAAAACGTTTTCCCAAAGCTCTGGAATAGCACGCCAATGATTTCTTAGGCCTATCCGAAGCCAAAGAGGCTGCCAAATCCGATTCTGAATAGTATTTAAAGATCCGTCCACAAATAACGGCGCTACAATTTTTTGAAAGTTCAAAATTGGCTCAAAATGAGCGCAAAAAATCGCAATTTTTTATTTTCGAAAAATTAACGTCGCACCCTATACATATTATACATGTATCTCATGTAAAAAAGCCTCAGGATTCCGAATCCGTGTCGTTTGTAATGATTGGATCGACAATAAGGGCGCTACGATTTTTTTTGTGAATCAAGGGGTACGTATTTCTATTGATTTAGTTTGTATCAAAATTTTATTTTAGAGGGAAGCGCGGAAATGACACCGGTTATAGTCACTAGGGGTACGTAGAAACGTCCCCTCGCAATATAAAGCAATTCTATTTTTTTCATTTATTACCCAAAATACATGGACTAAAACCCATCGATATGGAAAAGAATTTTGAAAATACCTGCATAAACAACAAAGCTTCTAACGTTCATAGTGGAAATTTAAAAAAAAAATAAAGTCTTCGATCCCGAATCACAGATTATAAATGATACGGATCCCTCGAAATAAATTAAAAGTCTTACCTTAAAGGTCAATGTTCTTAATCAGAAGATGGTGTATGGGAAAGCAGCCCAACAGAAAATGAAGGAAGAAAAGGCACTCACGTTGAAAATATTTACTTCTTTTTAAAATGCAATTCTGAAAACATAAAATATTAGTTATTTATGTAAATCTTAAATTAGATAATAAATAAACGATTTGTTTAACGTTAAACTAAGTCTCTATAATAATTTCATTGTTCTATAAAGGGGTAAACTATTTTTTCTAATGTATTCAAATTGAAATGTAGAAATTATTATAATATATTGTTTTTATCTGTTAGGGGTGGTTGCTCTGTTAATAAATTGTTGAAATTAACCAGAAAGATTTGTTTAACGTTAAACTAAGTCTCTATAATAATTTAATTGTTCTATAAAGGGGTAAACTATTTTTTCTAATGTATTCAAATGGAAATGTAGAAATTATTATAATATATTGTTTTTATCTGTTAGGGGTGGTTGCTTTGTTAATAAATTGTTGAAATTAACCAGAAAGATTTGTTTAACGTTAAACTAAGTCTCTATAATAATTTAATTGTTCTATAAAGGGGTAAACTATTTTTTCTAATGTATTCAAATTGAAATGTAGAAATTATTATAATATATTGTTTTTATCTGTTAGGGGTGGTTGCTTTGTTAATAAATTGTTGAAATTAACCAGAAAGATTTGCTTAACGTTAAACTAAGTCTCTATAATAATTTAATTGTTCTTTAAAGGGGTAAACTATTTTTTCTAATGTATTCAAATGGAAATGTAGAAATTATTATAATATATTGTTTTTATCTGTTAGGGGTGGTTGCTTTGTTAATAAATTGTTGAAATTAACCAGAAAGATTTGTTTAACGTTAAACTAAGTCTCTATAATAATTTAATTGTTCTATAAAGGGGTAAACTATTTTTTCTAATGTATTCAAATAGAAATGTAGAAATTATTATAATATATTGTTTTTATCTGTTAGGGGTGGTTGCTTTGTTAATAAATTGTTGAAATTAACCAGAAAGCTATCCTTCCATAAAAAACTAAACAAGCAATGAACTTACATTTTACTTTTAAAGGTCATTTTCCTTTAAATTGTTATAACATTACAGGACACCAATTTTCACAAATCTATTAAATATTCAATTAGCGACCCTAAAACAAAATAATAAATTAATAAGCACGAAATAAAACATAGACCACAATTTCTAAATTAAACACAATTACCCATAACTATAATAATATCCTTTAATTCTATTGCTTATGCTACTACATCATTGAATATCTTTTTTTGGGAGTAGATGTATCCTGCAACTTGGAAATTTTCAAATACTTTAGTTCCCAAAGATCTCGAGTACTCTACAAATAAAATACTAAATTAAAACCAATCTTCATAACCCTAAGAAAGAAATAAATTCATAATTACCCTTAAATGTGAAACTCTTTTTCAAATTCTTATAACTTTAAAATTTTTCACAATACTATTAAATATCCAATTAATGTTTCTAAAATAGTTAACGGTTTTTAAGTAAAATTTCTTAAAGTAAGTCCGTAAAAACTAAACACCCTTAAACCCAATAGTTTAAAGCAATAATCCCTTGACATACATGTGTATTGTTACTACATGTTAATACAAAAATGAAAGAATGATACAAAGACAAAATTCGATTTAACAAATATTTTAAAAAAGATACAAAATCACAAGGATCAGTACAGATCAAAGAGTATTTTCCCCTGCTATCCCTCTAACACAAAAATTTTCGTCAATTTGAACAAACAAAAAACAATTTTAGAAAATGGATTTGATTTAAATTTTTACAGGATGTTTCTATGGACCCCAAACCGACATAGCTCCCCCTTCAACCGTCAAAAATTTCGAGAAAACTAAATAAATTAAAAAAATTACACTTCAACTCACAAAAACAATTGTAGAGCCCTTATTTTCGATCCGATCATTAAAAACGACCCGGATTCGGAATTCTGAGGATTTTTTCTACAAGATATGTTTTAAATCGGAACAGAGCGTAATGTTAATTTTATGAGTAATTAAAGGTTGAAGTTTTAAATAAATTTTTGTAGCACAACATTTTACGTTAAAAAATTGTAACGCCGTTATTTGTAGACGGA